>UCOJ01000315.1:0-128601 GCA_900474305.1 Cecidostiba fungosa | reverse complement strand
GTCCGTAGAGGGGTATTTGAAGCAATTTCTCTTAAAATTTCAGAATGATTTAATGGTCCAAAGCTGAGAAATCCCACACCTGGTTGCAGTATTCTACATTACCGACTGAATCTTACAGGTATCCTGATGACGTCATGACTCACCTGTATGAAAGCTTCTAGAACATTCGATGTGGGCGGGGCCTATTGTCACCTGCACAGGTGTACTGAGGGCGGCGTGTTGGGGGGGGGGTCGCGTATCCGCGTTGTTTATCTACTCACGTACACGCTGAACTATTGAATTAAAGTTTTGCATGCATTTAAAAGTTGTCACAGAAATGAGTCCTGATCTCATGATCGCAATGAGTGTATTTTTTCAGGTACTTTGAAAGTGAGAAGGAACATATTGCCAATGTCTGTACGAACAACACAGCACTTCAACTATGTGCACTGCACTCAATCCAGGTCCAAGTATACAACTCATCTGAAACATAAATAAGGTAAAGTGTTTTTCATCAATTAAAGCACGTTGATTACCAATCAGACCGATTAAAAATTTCCATTGAGCAGCATGAAGTCGAGCTCGCAGTACACACACACACACACATACGCACACATCCTCATTATACAAAACACATCTCCAATCGGAAATTATTATATTACCCCGCACGCTCGAGAGCCGTGCCCACGACAATAATAGCAGAGTCGCAACAATGTCGTCCCCTGCCGTCGATCTCCCCGCGTCTCATCCTAATCAAAGTCATAAACCGCGCAGACGTCGCAGTGCATCACATGACAGCAGAGCGCACTGCGCGAGTCCATAAAACAGCTCGCGCATACATCACATGTGCAGCGTTCCCTCCACTGCAAAATATATTTACGGCGCGTTGCAGCAGCTGCCGCCTCGTGCATTGTGCATTAAATGCACCGCCGCGGCCATTCTTCAATCGTCGCGACCTTCGTCTATCTCTCTCCCGCTCTCTGTGGTCGCGAAAAGCGCAACAGCGCGACTTTGGCTGCTGACGCGGTGATTCATATATATACGCGCTCGCCATATGTATATTTGTTATTGCACGAGGAGCAAGAGAGAAAGAAAGAAACTGTATATCCGCAAGAGCAAGTGAATAGAGGAGGGAGAGACGAGCGGCGGATTTGTTCCTCCTCCCTTTCAAGACTAGTTTTTATGCGCACCGGCTCGCGCTCCTGCGAGCGGCTCGCTTTTATGCCCGCCGAGACCGAGAGTATAGTGGTATATACCTATACGTGTATATATAAAGGCTCCTGGCTGATTGTTGCTGACGACAAACGAGAGTGAGAGAGAGAGAGAGAGTGCTGCGGCGCATCGCAATTTCCACGCGGCCTGCGTATAGAGTTGAATTTACGAGCGCGACGTCGCTATTTCTCGACGGAGATTGTGCGTCGCTCGTCATCTTGTATATGCGAGATGCTCTGCGCCTTTCAACCTCACAACTAGTATACCAAGAAATAATACTCACCGCGAAGAGTCGATTATCGTTTCTCAAAATTTGAAATCGTCCAATAAATCCAAACGCGATCCACCATCCGGGCGGTCCTATTTTATCACAATAACACTATCGCGAGCTCGACGCCGCTATCAGCTTGCACGCGACTCGATTTAAAAGCCACTTTGTAAGCCGCGATAAAGTAGCCTCCCCTTGTATAGAATCTCTAGCCGCATCACGTTTGCTTCGATCGCCCAGACGCAGACACACACGCGCGCGCCGTGCGGCCGCTAATTAAGCAAAAAAATAATCTCCCCGCGAGGGCATTTGTCACACGCGCATTAAGTCCCGCTAAAAGGCTGTGGAGCGCAAAAAACGAGCCAGATAATCGCGCCTTCTGATGCCATGTGGGTGGGGTGATGCGCTCGCTCGCGGCAATTATCGGCGAGAAACGGAGAAGTGGATAATTGGAACGTTTGTTAATTGGAATACTCTCGCGAAACACGCCCACGGCCAGGATTTACAGAGGCGCCATTGCGATAATCTCTCTCTCTCTCTCTCTCGCCGCCGTCGCCGTAGTAAAGACGAAGCTTGTATATACAACCTCCGCTTCCTGTTGAAGAACTGTAATTCTCGTGATACGTAATATTTTTCGTACCGACACACGTCGACATCTAGGATATTCCTTGGGTTGAATAAAGCTATCTTTGCTCGCTAATTAAGGCGCGGTTCTGTGCGCAAGCTTGACTTGTAGGGAATCAGAAGAGAGCCGCGGGATTCTTCGTAATCGAAGGAAATTCCAAGCGCGAGATGAGATCTTCTTGAGGAAATAGTTCTAGATCGAGTGTGCACGAGTAATCATTGCTGTGTGTATAAACATAATATATACTTGCTTGATACTTCTTGTAAATTGAGCACAGAAGAAACAATGAGATAGTAAAATTTGAAGCATCGATTGTTATATACCATTGAGTTTATTGTAGTTTGCTCTAAACTCACACTCAGAGCACCGAGATAACCCGCGGAATTCCTCGTGCATTTCTCTATACTTTCGCTCTCATTGTCTTCACCGACTGCACAATGCTCGCTGGCGAGGGCTACAGCGTATTTAATTAGCTCTGCCGTTACCGAAAAAAAAACCGCGTGCACTCGCGAGTTCAAAGCAAGTGGCTTCTACTCCTCACGAAAGGGAGAGTATTATAAGGGAAAAAGCGGAGCGCGAGTAGGGGCTGATGATTCGTTCCCGCGAGATATGGAAAAGTGAAAATTTCGATCTGTCGATGGAGTGCGTCAGGGAATCATTTCGCGAGCTGGGGAATCACTCGACGAGTCATCGTTCTAAGGGTGGTGGAATGACGATTTTCTTTCGTGGGTCGCAATTAGCCTGATGAAGGGTGTGTTGTTCCGTTATTGACTCGAGAGTTCTGCTACATTTTGGAGCATTCCAATGAATGACGAAATGAATATCGGGAAGGTGGTATATTAGAGCTTTTAAAATCAAAATTTCATAAGCTGGTGCCGTCAAAAATTTTCTGTAAAAACATGATTAAAAACGCAATCCACTGCGTTACCTTAATCAACATTAAAATTCAATGCAGCCGAGTCGAATCAACTCGAAGATACTCGCATCAGTTGGCGTATCTAGTATAAAACATCTGAAGCTGTAGCAGCCGAGCTAATAGAATTGCCGGGAACGCGCGAAGCTTTCCCTCGGCTGGCAAAAAATGATCAATCATCGTGAAAATACGGCCTGGCGCTGCTCTCCGCATCGATAAAACCGCTCGTGTATATGCACCGATAGCTCGCGGCCTAGCTCGTATATATAACGTAGGGGCGTACGGATACGCTCATAAACACGTACACGTACGTACTCTCGTATACGCGGCTAGGAAGGCTCGTTAAGCCCTCGGCCGATCGCATCTTCGCGATGTATGCAAGCCTGTAGAAAGCCTTTCGAGCGATTCGGTCGGCGAAAGTCCGAGAGAGAGAGATATAAAGCAGCCGAGAGAGGCTGGATATGGGTGCAGTTCGCTTATACACACTGTGTGTGTGAGTTTGTAAAAGTTGGTGGGCAAAAAATCCGGGTAATGCATTCGTGCGCGTAGGCTACATTTAAATGCTGGTTCGAGGAAACGGGAAAATTTTTATGCTGTTCTTTGAAACGTATTATCTTTTATCCTTGGAAATTCAAACGCAAGTTCAGGACTCAAGTTGTTGTTCAAATCTTATATTAATTATCGTCTATATGTGGACACTGCGTAAATCTTTGTGCAGATAAAAATTCAATAATATAAACGAAATGGTTTTTCAATCTCCAAAGTATTATGTTAATTTTTTTAAATTTAATTATTGTTTCAAACGAAATTACCGAAGAGTCAACCGAAAAGTTCTGAGCTTTAACAACATTTTTTAATATTCTTCTAAATTCATGATAGTAACACATTTTAATACCCGTCCAAAGAATTGCTCATCTCTCGCACACCTGATGTACGCTATACACATGCGTGTAACAATTAATACGACGAACGCACGTGTACCTTGCGCCGCTCGCGGTCGTCTCGAGTATATATACGCACCAACTGACCGGCTGCTGGCACTCGCAGCAGACAAGAAAGCGGAGCGTCGCCGCGGCGCCGATCGTTAATTACGAGCATTAAGCGAGAGATTTATTATTTCGTCGGCGGCGCGCCGCTGCAACAAAAAAAAAGAAGGAGCCGCTTCGCTGAGGCCACAGTGCGTAAGTCAATTGCCTAATCGCGCGAGTCGTCTTCTTAGTTATTTTGCGCGCGAGGAAAATTGTGTGCGGAGGAATTGATTGATGAAACGCTGTGGTTTTATGCGGCGATTTGAGCTATCGCCGCGATTGAAGTGCAAATGCTACGACAGTGTAATTGCACGTGCGCTTGATTAGTCGGCAGGATTTCCTCGCGCTGATTTGATTTTACGCACTTTTTATGGACTGGCCGGTTGGGGCTTCTCTGCGGTGGTGCCTGACCTCCGCGTGATGGAGATATGTGAGAATGGGGTTAATTGTAGACTATTTAGATATATCTCTCGCAGAATTTATCGATGTTCGGACAGATGCTTAATTGACGATAATACAAGTGTAGGGGGTTGTGAAATGGATTTATTATATAAGTTTTTCCTTTTGCAAGTCTAAGCCTCTTCACAACTTGTTTAAACTATGCATAACTTTGTCGCTGATGAATCGAGTGGCAAAGCAACGAAAAAAGAAACACCCTCACAAAGCACTATACGTAAATGCGACACATCCTAAAACGTAACACACGCGCATACTGGAAAGTTATACCATCAGCTCCTCTCAGAGGGCAAACCCCGCTGCAGACTCGGTATATATAGAGGGACGACGTCGTCTGCGGCCGCATAAAGCAGGAGCAGCAACCGCGGCGAGCCGGTTTCATCCCCTTTCGCGTTCCGCGGTGTCATCGTCAGGGGGCGCTGCGGTTGACACAGAATGACACCCCCGTATACGCTATACGCGTCCCCTACCACTGCAGCGTCGCGCGAGTTTCTGCAGCTCTTGCCAGCAGCATATCCCCAGCCCTTCGCTCTATACAGTGTATATACGCAGAGAGATCGTAACCGTTCTCTCTCCCGCTTTTGTGATCTGCTTTCCGCGACAAACAAAACAGTGTCTCAATCAGACTACGGCGTAGTCACCCTCTGTGTCTTATATAGTACGTTTCTCTCCGTCGTTCTCTGGCGCAGTAGTTATTCCCCGGGGGGGATTCTAGCTCGACGACCGATCGCTCTCCGTGCAGTTTGACCCGTTAAATCTTCTTTGGGTTATCGCCGAGTACAGATAGAGATACGTATACGTTACACGCACACACAGACCAGTCGCTGAAAGCGAGAGGGTGTAGACCCCCCCGCTACCTATATATGCCGGTACGTCGTTTGTTTGTTTGCTGCTGCGGAAGAGAAAAAGCCAGCCGCGAAGGAGCATTTAAAATTTAAATTTTATTTGATTATATTTGAATTTAATTTCGTTACCGTCGCGCGCTCGGCAGTGCGATCTTCCTCCCCGTTTTATTTGACTTCTCTCTCTCACTGGCTTTACGCGACGCCGTTGTCGTCATCGTATATATAGCAGCAGTCCCGGGTTTCTCTCTCGTGCGCGCGAGCAGCATTGTCGAGCTTTGCTCCCTTAGCGGCCCGCCCACTGAATCGTGGCTTCTCCACGTTTCTCTCCCCCCGAGCGACGCACGAGCTAGTCTTTTTCGCGTGGGAGCAAAGCCTCGTCGTTTGCAATACAAATGAATTCCGCGAATTTCGCGGTGGTGGGTAATAAGATCTCCCCCCCAACGACGACTCTCTCCGACTCTGCAGCTCGCGCGATGCCGAGAGCGCGTGTGGAAGGTGAAAGGATTTTGTGGGGATTTATAAGATTTCTTACCCTCGCGGCTTTCTCTGCTTTTCTCTTATTCTTTTCTGTGAATCCTGGAATCGCATTTTTTTGTAATTTTTTCTAGAGGGTTGACAGGTTGCCCGTTTGTTTGCTTAATTGGGTTAAGGTGTTGAGAGTTTAGGATACAATGTAGTTAGCTTCTTATACTGCGTGTGCTACATGTTTGATTAGTGGTATGATACTATTTTGAAATCATCTACTAAAAATATTAATTGTTCCTCATGATTCGATTCATTTTGCAAGAAGCAAGCAACTGCCTACAGGAAAAACAAACCAGCGTTCGAGTAGCCTCTACTTCACTTCCTCGCCCGAAAAACTCGTTCCTGTACACATCAGGAAGATAAAAAAAATCCGTATCGTAAACCCAGACCTATATCATCCCGAATTCAGCTTGGTCATGAGATCGCGAGCAGAGCGTCGGCGCCTTAACGAGTAAAGCGTTTAAGCTTCGATGCGCAAGCGGGGAAATCATGGATATGTATAAGAGAGACGACGACGCAGCAGCAGCAGCCGACGTCGGCGTCCTCGTGACTTTGCATTATCGCCGATTCCAGAGAGCAGCCACGGGAATTCCATGTCCGCGACGTCGAGGGTTAGGATAGATGGTGCCTTTGTATTCGTGACTGTATGTATAGGTAGATCTTTGACGTAGGTGTTTGCTAATGGTGGAAAAGCGATTTTGCGCGGGAGATGCGATAAAGAAGATCATTGATTTGCTAGAAAAATTTCAAGACAGCGCGAAAAAATAAAGAAAATTGAACGACGTCTAACCAGACGAACCGCGGGGGGAGATGTATCTAGTCTCATCGCAAAGTGGATCCTTTTAAAAAGGGCGATGAGCCCGAAAGTATCAAAATATCGTAGTGTCGTGTCCTATTTCAGCGGAACAGCTTGTAGTCTCTCTCTCTCTCTCTGCGCCAGTGTAAACAAAATCCCAATTTCCTCGAGAATGCTCTTCCTCATTAAGCTCGTCTAACCGCTTTATAAATTTGATAACCCGTGCAGGTGTTTCCAGGCGCCGCCGCCTGCTATATATACCTACGTCGATCGAGATCTCGCATGATGCCGCCCTCGATTAACCTTTCAAAAATGCAATTAGTAAATTTCAGCTTTGTTCCTTCGGTCCTTTTATAATACTATCCGAATTAAGCGAGGGTATATCATTGGAAATTATCGCAATTCATCCAACCAATCGAAATAAATTCAATAACCAATCAGGCGATCGGAGCTTCGATAAAGAGCTCCTACGATTTAGATACTCTCTCTTTCTCTCTTTGGCTCGATCAAAAACATCTTCATCAGAGAGAAAGAGCCGTCAAGCTGTGAGTGTAGCTAAACATACGCGCACCTGCACAATAGCCATAAATAACGGCGGAAGATCGCAGAGAAGCAAAGGCCGAAATCTACGAATTGAATTAATATTCAATAAACCGCGAGCTAACCTCCTCATTACCTGCGTAATATCGAGGAGCCGAATCTGACTGTGTAGTGTCTCATACGTCCGTAATTAGCCGGTAATAATTGTCGTGTCCGATTGGCGCGCACCTGGCTGCTGTAGCAGGTGTATAGCAGAGGATTCGATCGATCACGCACGCTTCTTCTCGTGTATCGAGAGGCGCCCCTACGGCGAAACTCGTTCGCGAGTTTCGATGGAACGTACGTGCTCTCGCGAGACGCTGACTGAACGAATTCTCGTTTTTCGAGAATTTTCGAGAACGTTTGTGTGCTTTTTAACGATCAATCACCGCTGCGCGCGTCAAAACAAATTACATAAGCTCGACGTCGAGATATTATCGAGTGATTAATGCGCACAATTGCGACGAAAGTCGATATCAAAAAGTTTGAAAAATAGTATACACTCATATATACAAGCCGTTCTGAATATCTCCGAGGAGGTATATAGACACACGGAAAAAAGCTCGCAAAACGAAACAATGAGCGGCAATTAAAATACCGCAGCGCGCGGTCATTTCTATTTTTTCGAGCGTCGTAAATCGAGAAATTATCGCGGCGAACGCACGCGAGTGAGCTCAGCAACCCTCAATTATAAATTCCAACGCGCGCTTAAGTAGAGAGAGAGAGAGAGAGAGCCAACGAGCAATTACGCCGTGAAATCTCGAACCACCACCGCCGCCGCCTTATAGATTCCATCTAGTTAGCGAGTTGGAGAAAAAGCGGCGCAGGCGCTGCAGAAAATTACGTGTTCGCGCTTATTGGCAGCCCGGCTGTAAAACGAGTGCGCGGCGACGTTTGCGTTGGCTTATTGTGACCTGACGAGTGCGTTACTATATATAGGTATAGGAGAGCTTGTGATGTTGGATGACTTTGATGCCTATAACTGATTAACCAAATTTAATTCTTCCAGTCTGCATTAGATATACAGGTATTCGGTATTACTCCAATCTGGCAAGCTCGTCAATAAACAAGCTCAGCTCCCCTGAAACAAAGCCAGATCAGAGCAAAAAATGATTGAGAAAAAAAAGAGACAAAAACGGAACCTCGTTCCATATAGAAAATCACGCTGCGCTGGACGAGTATACACCTCTCACGGTGGTCCTGCGCGCGATCCTCGGGACGGAGATAAACGGCTAGTAGCTCAGCGCGCGCGTCTTTATCCTCCGCCGAGCTCTTTGGGCTAATTTCGTGGCGCGTGCAGCTCGTTTTCTTCTTCTCTCTCTTGCTCGCTTGCTCGAAAACGAGGCTCGCACGCACGCGCATTATAATATAGACGTCCGAAGATTGGTTTTAGGCTCGCGCGCACATGCATAGCTAATGAGAGAGCAGCAGCAAAGAGAGAGAGAGGGATGTGCCGCGACCGCGTGTGTGGCCTCTCTCTTTCTTCTGTCTTATGTGCGAAGCAACTATACTACTCGCGGGGGAATAGTTTGCTCGCTTTTTATCCGTTCGTGGATGGATTTTGCCTCGTTTTCGATGCTGGAGTACCTGCACGAGATGCTTATTTCTCTGTAGGATGTGTTGCTACGATTCTGCGGATTCCTCGAATGACGACTTGCTTGTTGTTTGCTGCGGCCTTTGTTGTCAGGCTCCTTGTCAGTTTTACTTTTACGTATTTAATTGTGATTGGTCTATTCGTTTGATTTTATTATTGCCTGTGTGCTACCCGCGATGTAATGGTACCAGTTTTCTTCGTGTAGATTTGGCTTAACAGTAATTTTATGTTTATTACAGCTAAAAGTTAAAAAAACTGCAGAATATCATATGTTTAAACGGCGTATTACTTATAGGAACGATAATAAATTAGTTAGGAGAAAGCTACGTGCCATAATGAATTGACATTGGTTTTATTTAAAAATTGCAGCAAACGTCGACGTTAAATTCAAAGAGCTCACTTCCAGTAGTACAATGTATCTAATATTTCATACGTAGTAAGCAAGCAAAGCGCTCTTACAGTTCCTCCAAAAATATGTATTAAGATACACTAGATACATCATTCCCAACGCAAAATTGAAACGAAAATCCACATAACAAACGAATAAAAAGTTTAAAAAAAAAAGCATATCTATAACCCTTGCATAAGCCTAGAATCGCAAGCAGTAGTCGCAGCCGCGTAAATCCTTGCGCGTCGCAGAAAACAAAGCGGCAGTGCAGCGAGCGACGGACAGTCGGCTTGTATCGCCGCGGCGGCGAGATTCGCTCTTGTTGGTCCGCGCTTCGTCGTCGTCTTTGAGGGACCACCACGACGACGCCGGCTGCCGCGACCGCGACCGACTAACCAGCTCCCTCTCTCTCTCTCCCTACTGTCGCAAGCCGCTTCCCTTTTCCTCTCTTTGTCCGTATTTATTGGCTCTGTGCAGAAGAGGCTTTGCTGCGGTTCTCTGTGTGTGCTGTGCCGAGATGGAATGATGGATTATCAGGCTGCGAAGTTTAGTCAAGTTCTTTTAGCTCGATAGTTTTTGGAAATGGAAATTATACTCTTGTTTGAGTAGTTCTGCCGGTCGAATGTCGTCGTCTGCGCTATCCTGTGATTCTACTAGGAGCACGTCTTGTAAGGACACAGCCAATCGTGTTCGGGCTATTCTTTATGACGTGCAAGCCAAGACACGGTCTACCAGATCAGACTAATACCTTCGAGGGTTCCATGTTCCATCGAGACGAACAACGTCCTAGATTAAGAGTCAATCGCAGCCCTCAGCGTGACTATACGAGACTTGTTCAACCGAGATATTGTAAAAGAAAATATAGGTTACGCGCAACGTCTCGCTTCTTTTTCATTATCCTCGGCAATCCACACTCGGAATGCGCGGCTCGCGGTTTTTCTCGCATATACGGCATCAGTTGGCTTATTGCGCTTCTTCGGTTCAGCCGCGCTGTTTTTCGCGGCTCCCAGAGGATTTATGAACTGTCGCGGGAATTCTGGCTCTCGTGCATTTTGGATATTCAGTTTTTGTCATTCCGCGCGCACGCGGTTATTGATGCTTACGGCGCATCGTATTTTACGCTTTTACATAGGTATATGGAATCTCAAGGCCAACTTTCGAATTACGTGTATTATTCCAAGAATAACAACGTCAGCACAGCACATAAATCATCGCGCATTACGACGAAGCTGCACAGAGCTACTTTCAGTTCCCGATCGAATCAATCCTGCTAATTATTATTTTTCGCGCTCATCCAGCCGCACATCCGTGAATTCCATCCGGCGATACGCGCGCGACATCTCTCGCGACGTTCCCATGACTTCCTACCCTCGTCCGAACCCTCCTTTTTATTCGGCACGCGAACGACCGCTTTTACTGGTCACAGTAGGCTGACTGCGCACCCCCACGACGACGACGACGACGACGACGCAATAAACCGAGATATGGATGGAAATTCGGCACGCCGGCTAACCGCGATCACAGTACATCTATATAGAGGGTGGCGCGGACGAGTTGCAGGTATTAACATAAGAGCACCGCGACGAATCGCTTCTGATACGGCCGTGACAGCTCCATTATACTTGCTTTTTGGTAGACTCTGGTATTGGGGTAAATTTAGAAAAATTAAAAAAGAAAGGATAACTCGATTTTTTATTCACACACCAATCAACGCTCGAATTGAGCGCGTCGACTCCGTTATATGTACCGAAGTGAAACCGTGCAAGAGCTCTCCATTATTACTCGACAAATATCCTCTCCGCGTTTTTTCATCCTCATACCTAGTCAATCCGGCGCGCGTCAGATCAAAGCTGTTATGCCGCGCGCGCGCGGCTCCCCCGAAACAATAATCGTCGAAAGAGTCGAGTCTGTCGTATGGTATATGTGCGTGTATCGCTTTGGAATGACTATGAGAAAGCCATCAAGCCAAATCACCGCTAGGCGAGTTCGCACGCGCCGCCTCAGCACCGAGAGAGGGAGTAATAAATAGACTCCTTGTTGTGACAATGACTCTCCGCTTCGAGCCAAACACAGCGGGGCATCGCGTGAAAAATCGTGAAAACCGCGTCATCGATCGGATCGCATTGTAGGGGTTGATGATAACGGATTGATGCGTATAATTTGAAGAAAGAAAAAATGCGAGAAAAACAAGTCGGACTGAAGAAAAGCGGCGGCGGAGAATCGAAGGGGATAATACGTCCTTGTAGCTACACAGCAGAGGATAGTATATAGCAGCCATCATCAGGGGGGGTGGATGATCTGGCGATGCGCTTCCGCACGCTTTGCTCGCCGCGCGCGGAACCCAGAGAGCGAGTAGCGCCGGAAGTCGACCGGTCACGTGGCTTAGCCAACACGCAATTGTGTCCGGCATAATAAAGCGGGCGCCCGCTACGTCCTCGTGTTTATAGCCTCGAGTGGGACGGAGGGATGGATTCATTTATTAGAGAGAGAGGGAGGGAGGGAAGGCGCTGTGCTGCTGCTGCTGCTGCTTCAGTGAGCCGACGTGAGCGATTATGTACGGGGGTTGCCAACGCGGAACATTGATTTATGCCCATCTGACAGATCGCGCGCGGCTCGTGTATGTTTGTGCTTGTGTATGTGTGTGTGTATGTAAGCTAGGCACAGGGAGCTGAGCTATCCGCATTCGTGCGTGTTTCGCGCTATTTATCTTGGGAAACTTGTTGGTTGCTGCTCTTTATCGTGATACTGCTACTGCTGCTGCTGCTGCTGATTCTGCCTCGACTGTTTGCTATATGTGTACATACTCTGCCTCTTCTGTACTTTCGTATGTGTGTGTAATGTTCGCCTTGTAGCTAGAGCCGTTGTTGCTAAATTGGAGGAAACGCGTAACTAGTATTTTTTACGTCGGCATCAGCCTTTCCTTCTTGAATTATCTCATACTCTCATTTGTACGAGTTCATAGGCCGATGGGTTCACGACGAACGTACTGTATCAGCAAAAAATAAGAGCAGCGCCTCACTCTGTAATTATCTATAGTAAATGTAAAATATTGCTTTGAGTGCATCGCGAGCTCTTCAGCTACGATTAGGTTGTGACGATCGAGGCCACTGGGACGTCAACTTCGATATCAACTTCAACAGCAGATCATACACTAGACCGTGAAATGAAGAAAACTGAAGAATTTTGGGGCATTTGTAATCAACTGTTTTCTTTGCGAAGAAAAAGCACAAAAAGTGTTGCAGCTATCCAAAGCTTTCCCTTTGAGAAAGCGATTGAATAGCAGTACTTTTGAGTTTAATCGTCGTTCGAACAAGTTCCGTGCAAAATCGTATCACGTGCCACAGTCGCTAATTAGCGACGAGCTTTGCATTCGGTCCTCGTATCTCTCCCAATCTAAACAGCAATAAATCTAAAACTCTACAAGTTCATCAATGCTCACAAATCTCTCTCTCTCCCCTCCGATTTGCATTTTTATTTCATCGCTTTGATTCTCTCTCGCCGCAGTAGCGTACTATCGCCATATATATACACCCCTTCGCCGCCTGTATTATTTATCTACCCATAGATCTACGTCCAGCAGTTTACGAATTTCGCGATGCTTTGGCGAGCACACTGGCAACTAATATCCCTTCCCACAGCCGGTCGTGCACGGAAAGGAGCTTCGCTGATTATTGAATGAAGTCAATGGCCAAAAGAGGCTTTGGCGCTGCTGTCTCCTGGATCTCGTCCAGCTCTCTCTCTCTCGATCCCTTTTTGCCCCGGTGTCGTCGTGAAATACGCCGTGTATGCTTTACGACGCGTAGTGAATCCGTCTATGGCCAAGGATGAATGAAAATTTTTCTTCCGCGATGTTATTGGTTCTCGGTGGCGGCCGGAAGATATAGTGGGAGAGTAAATTGCAATTTCGCCTTGCGCGCGCTTTGACTTTGCTGATGTGCGTCACGCTCCAGTGGCATCGGTAATTGAGATTCTGATGCGGCGGTGTATTGGACTGTTTGCTCTGTGCCGCTTGATTTACGGCCAGCTGATTTAATAAGTCCCGGGATTTTTGTCTTGCACCCGGTAATTCGATAAGTCGATATGGTTATTATGGCTCGGGCAACAATGCGGGCTATTTTGTAGGTTAGCTCGATCTACTGCCCCTTATACAGTGTGTGTACTTTTGAATTTTCTCATTTACTGCTACTTTTAAAAAAATATGATGACAAGTGATGTAATTTGTAAAATTGTTGCTAGTCCAAGCTAAGCTTAAGTGTACTCGGACACAACCGCTATATACTGATAATAAATAATTCTCTCGCATTGATCGATCGACGTCTAGAGATACATTTTGAAAATCTCCAAGGCGAAACGGTCGTCTCTCGTTGATAAAATAATAAGCGACGAGCAAGGACGAGCTTGACGTGCATAGTCGAGTTTGAAAAATTAATAATCAATAAGCTTTGCATACTCATGTCTGCACACGCGATGCAAAGCAAGTCCTTCCAGCCACCGAGGATGTATAATATTTAATTCGCGAATAAAAATAACTCTCAATAATATTCTCGAAGCTGCACTCGATCCACATGTAATAATAAGTACATATAAGCATTATACGCATATATATCGATAGCAACCAATCCCGTAATACTTTCATCCGCAATTAGGCGCAATCTCGAGTGTATACTCTCCCTTACGTAAGCGCGCGTCAACCGAACCCTCCGAAAGTCTAGCTTACAAGCATAAACCGTACAAAAGCCATTAATCCATAATCGCTACGACGAGCGACACGTGAGAGAGAGAGAGAGATCCGTGCGTCTAGCATCCGATGTGTTGTCCCCCCTCGTATGCACAGTTATAATCCAGACGCGTGCGGGCTTTATGCTCTCAGGCTCCGATTATTTGTTAGCAATTTTCCTGCCGCTGCATTGCGGTCATTGTCATTGTAATGCAACTCGGCTTTGCAGCGATAGTCGTAATGGAGGACGACACACGACTGCCGGTAGTTGCTGCAATTCTGCTGCTGCGAGATTTCCTTGCGCTGTCATCGAGGACAGCATATATTTATATAGTGAGAATTTCGTATATAAGAGATGAACGCGGGGCTTTTTTTCTGAACTGTGCGCTGCTTTTGTAGCAACGGGGTCCCTACCGGGGAAAACGGAAGTGAGGAGAGATTGTTTGACAGTGTGAAGAGTAATGGCTTTCTTTATTGTGCCGGTGCTTTTCGGACAAACGTTCGAGCTGCATTTTGGTCTTTTTATGAAAATACGGTTTCTGTTTCGGTTCTCAATCTACTAGTCCATTTACTTCATTAGCGCAAAGTATAATATAATAATTAATTCAAACTACTTCCGTTTTTACAATCACAAATGAAATCATCGGCAAAGCTCTGTTAATTGAACCTCGCTCGAATCAATCACGAGAAACGCAAAACAATCATCGACCAGTTGACCCAGTCGAGAATGACGGCGTATCGCATATCGGCTCTCGAGTCAAAATCCCTGCTCTCTCACATCCGCAGCCGAAATCACGGAGTCATACAATAACGCAGTGTTTATCGAGCCGAGCGTCTACACGGCAATCAGCGCGACCCCCCAGTAAAGCTCGTCTACACCCCGTGTGTATACGTGTACCATATATCCACCATATAGGGGAGTCTCCGCACCGTGATCTCGGTATTTGCAGCGTAATCCCATGATGAATTACCAAACGGGGCGAAAGAGAGAGAGAGAGAGAGATGCGATCCGAGTATAATATAGGGTCTATTAATTTTGCGTTATAAACTCGTGCGACCGTCGCGTTTTACGCGCTTTCTTTCATCTCTATAATATATATACTCTCCTCTTTTTTCGCGTATATACATACATTTTTCCATCGCCCGATAATCAAGCGAGCGGGGAAACTTGCGAAAGCAGCGCGGATTTATTACGGCTCGTATAAAGTTTTACGCGAGGCTATTTTCAAAGGGAGTAGATACGAGAGGGAGAGGATAGTTCAGAGACGCGAACCCGCGGCTGATTATATACGGAGGCTTTTCGCGGGCTTTTTTATTGGATAATCATCGGTTATTGGCTTTTTTGCGGGCGCGAGCGTGGGTTTTCTATTTTTTTTTAGCTTGCTTCTTATGCATCAATTTTCTCATGCTTTCGGGGAAGTGTATATAAGATTGTTTACGAGTTTCTTGATTATGCCTTTTACGACGCATATTATCAAAATTAAAGTTTCTAAAAAGTAGGAAAGTCCGTCAACCGAAATCTTGCGTCAGCGCTGATACACGTAAAGACTCATTGATTAATTCGTCGTCGACTCGTCGATCCATAACCCAACTCTCGCGTTAACAAGATAAAAATCGTCGCCGCAAAAAGAAAGAAACGCGAAGGTGGAAAGAAAAAGAGACGACATCTCTGGTGTATAATGACATAATGGCAGGCGACGTCGTCGCTTTCCCGACGGCATTTCGTGTGCGGCTTATCTTCGAGGCGCGTCTCTCGAATTAATCGCGGGGAGACGCGCGAGCGGCATTCGAATTGGCCCCGATCAATCACGCGCGCCTGCCGAAAAGCCGGGGATTCTGAATATGGACGGGCGAATTCTTCGAGTTTCTTGCGTTGAGCCGACTGCAGTCGTGAAATTGCAGGGGTTCGTGTGTGTGTGTGTGTCAGGAAAGGATTAAATTTGGCTTTTAATGTGCAGGATATTTTTTATTCATTGCCAAGTCATCGAGACGAGAAAAGTTTTGAGAAATACGCCTTCCATTCCAAGAGCCCGTCAGGAATTTTCCCGAAAGCTAAAGAATTCCCCGACGCTGGCAGACGACTTAGGACTTCAAATCAGCCGGAAAGAGGAGTCCAGCCACGTAGAAATGCGCGACCCCCTCGAAAAATTGCCGTACTCTCGGAAGGGAGCGCTCCAGCCTCGAAAAAAGGTCGCTATACGCCCCCTTGCCGGGCGAAAATTCAAATTCCCGCGGCGCTATATATACCTATTTGTGTGTCTGCTCTCCATCCGCCTTTTTTGTGTCTCGATTCGTATAAGTATAGACGTTTAGGTGGAATTATGTTGTCCCGGTGCGGCGCCAAGGGAGGGAATCAGGTGGAAAACGGGAAATTAGCTCGAGGGGTCCTGTGCGTATATGTACCAAGGTGAAAAATGATGGAATGTTTTGGTTGATCTATGCACTCTGACTGATGCGCCCGTGCGATATATGTATAGAAGAGCCGTAATTAAATTAGGGGCGAGGCTCATCTGCATAATTTGATCGTTGATTCTTTTGGAACTATTATTTAAGGCCTCTTTGTTGGTTTTTGGGCTGTCCCGACGAGATCCAATGATGATTATGTATACGTATATATAGGGACGCGGTTAAATTGAGAGTTATTGATATACTCGCTTTGAGATTGTGTAGACAAGCTAGGAAAAACTTAATGGTGATTAATCGTCCTCCTTTAAAATAATAACAAACAAAAAAACTCGAAAATCTATATTTGTAGCACGAAAGCCCCCCTCTGAAACTTTTTCTCGCGCAATAAAACGCTCCGCTTCGCGACATTACTCATCGCAACGACAACCGTCATTTCGCCTCGAAGCCGAGCGCGACGTAACGTCGTTCTCTCTCTCTCTCTCTCGTGCAGCGTCTAATTTCGAATTCCGCGGAGCAGCGGCGGCGGCAGACTCGTATCTAAAATACAAATGATTGATGCAAGCGTTGCAGCGCGACGAAAAAGGCCTTCCATCGCGCGCACCAAAACAACCTGCACAAGTCCGACGACTATGAGCTGCTGCTGCTGCTGCTCTCGGTCTCGGAATTCCTAACTACTCGTGTCCTTTAGCGCTCGTGTTAATTGCCCGCGAAGGCGCGCAAAAAAGAAGACTACGCCCCCCGCTGCAAAATAAGAGGGACTCTCTCGGCGAGGCATCAGGTAAAATCAAAATGTCAAAGATGCGCGCGAGCGCGCAAAAATCGGTCGGCCTCTTTGGAGGACACACGTCCATTACGTGATATGCTCAAGAGAGAGAGACCGAGCGGTTCCTGGAACGCGTGCGGCGTATATATACATGTATATAACAGCCGATATTTGGTAACGGTTACATCTTTTTCCCTGGTTCGGCACATAAATAAACTCCGGCGGACAGCTTTCGGTCGAGAGCGCTCGTCGTCTAGGCGCCGCTCTTTTGTCTTAGGCTAATAGAACATGCGTTCCTGCGCGCTGGAGGTGGAGAGAACACGTCTCGTCAGATGTCGTTCGCTCAATCAATTCCTATATGTATCGCGTGATGCTGTTGCTGCTGCTCTGCATAGATCGCTTCGGCCTTTTTCTTTCTCGGCTGGTTTAATTAGCCAGCTCATCTGGGCCGTGCCAGATGTCGTTCTTCTCTCCGCTCTACTCTCCCGCGGTCGTGGCCGAGAGGTCTTACTTTGACCGATCAGCCTGATGCTGCGCGATCGTTCGAGTTTTTATCGGAGCCGAATGCTAATTTTATTTCGATCGTATAATAATCGAGCGTTACTATTGTGTACTGAAAAATGCGCGTTTCGTAAGCATCAGTATATAGCCGCAACTAGTAATCAAATCTAATTAACGACCTATCGAGGATTAACTAATGCGCGGCCTTTATATTCACGAGATATCATTGTTAAGACAAGAGAAATTCGAAAACTGTACCAAACGCTCGGAGCGCTAGTTAAATCCAACGACAGGTTGCTTATAATACGCACATGCGCAAAGTCTTATCGATCGAATTCAATAAAAGAATAATCGCCGCAAAACAGTCGGCCATAAATAAACGCGCTTTTCAAGCCGCTAAGCGATTTGTAACGCAGTGGCATTTCCACGATGCGCTTTATCATCGCAAGCGCGCCTTTCATCTGGCTTATATACTGCGCGGCACGCGCTTGCATTCCTCGTCACAGTTGCGCGCAGCCATTAGCCGTGATTATTATTCCCGCGGCCGTCGTTAATTACCGCGTCGGTGCCGCGTTGACAGATAACCTACCGATATTCCGCGCGGCTAAGTGGCGGCGTTCGCTTTATTCTTTGACTTAATTCGGCGAGGGCTATTTTTCCTTGGATTTCGGATATGGACTTATCCGTGAATTATATTCTTGATGTACCCATGAATTATTTTTATTCAGAGCTTTCTAATACATTGTATGCTTCATATTGTTCTGGCGATGACTCGATAGGAGTCACTTCATTGCCTCCGTCGTAAATTAGCGCTTAGATTTTACGGACGATACGGCAATCGAAGCCAAAGGATTTGTCTGCACGTAATTGCGAGGATCTCACGCAACTTACGCAACGACGCGCCTTTTTCAAATTCCACGCCGTAGCCTCCAAAGGTCGTTAAATTCGTGAATAAGGACGGCAAATTTTTCTGCTGGTGTACTCGAAAAAGAGAAATAAGAAATTCCTACGGGTTGTCCACGAGCCGTCAAAATTCTCATCGGCATATACGTATACAGAGGCCGACGGGGTCTCATGCTTCTGAAGGCGTGTCGATTTTTTTAATGTCTAGCTCACGCGCGTCGTACAGCTAATTAAGAGGAGGCTCCGAGAGCTCTTTCTTTCTAATGAATCGTTAATGAGCGGTTGGATCGAAAGTCCGACTCCTCCGCTCGGTGCATATAATACTGTTAACTAACCGTTGTGAGCCGATAAAATTTCGTATGAGTCATTGCCGCATGTGCAGAGGTACTAACGAATCACCTGGTCGCTTGCACAGCTTATTATTATTCGTCGTTTTAGATATTGTCGTTGAAAGTCGTATAAACAAACGTTGTTGTAAGCATTTCTCGGAGAATCGAAAAAAATTACCTATGTCAAACAGCCCGAAATAGAATAACAAAAGAAACTATATACCTGAGGCCCTGATCAAAATGCGCGATATATCCGGGAGATGAAAAAACCAAATCAATTCTCAAAAATCCTTCTGTCGATCCTCTCGCCCCGGCTCGGACCTGTCACACTCGTGTCGCGCCGTTTTCCGATGCAGTCAGTGCGTGCTATCTGACTCGCATCTTCTCGTCGATATATAAAGAAGGTGTATGCGGGAAAAATGGACGCGTCGCGCTTCGGTGATCGATAAGTCGCGTGCATATCCCGGACGCATACCTCACGCGCGATGTATCGAAGCGACGGATCTCTAATTCCTCGTTGTTTCGGCCGATGGACTATCGTTATAAGTGCTATTAATTTGCCGCTCGAAGAAGAATGACGAAGGTGGCCGTCACAATGAGGGCATCGGCGCTTATCGATGGTGGCTTCTGGATGGGAAGACGTATGACGATCGTACGCTTTTCTTCTGTTAGCCTGTAGGTTATTTTGTAGCTTAAAAAAAATTCAATTTCAACACATCGCGCTGATGTAAAAAAGCTCGGTGTGAGCAATCATACATCGAGGCAAGAATTTAATTAAAATTCGCTGCCGCAATTAGCAGCTTCTTCAGCTGGAAGATTACAACAAAACACCGATCCAGCACGAGATTCATCGGCACCTCTCTCGGCAAAAACTCATAACTCGCGCACCTTCCGCTGCCGATAATTAAAACTCGGCTGCCGCGAGAAAACGCGATGTAGCTTCCGCACGTGACAATCGTGAGAGACGAAGAAAGAAAGAGAAACGAATAAGCCGCGGTCGTGCCGATACATCCTCGGGAGAGCATCAGCTCTCTCTCTTTCGCGAGCGCGCGAGAAGAGGAGAGAAAGGGGGACCGGCTGGCGCCACATCGGGGCATACCTCGGCGCGCTCTCGCAAAGAAGGGCCTTGCACACAGTATCTCCCTTTGTGCGCGTATGTGTGTGTATAAGGTCGAGGCATTTCGATCCCACACTGATATAGCTCCGGCGAGCCGGCGGCCTCATTCGAAAGTACCTAACTTATTGTCTTATTATTGGACCACCTATACCGGCTGCATCTCTCTTGGCCATCTGCGCCTTGTGTGTGTGTGTGTGTGTGTGTGTGTGTGCTGCGGGAGAAAAATTAATACGAGAGATGCGCGCGTTGGGTTATACCTATAGGCGGAGATAACCTGGCGATTTCGTGTCTCGTGTGATGGGCTCGATTGAGAGGAGCGTATTGTGGTGTACCTTGGATAATTGCCGCGATAATCTTTATAGCCTTGCTTCGCCTCTCTTTCCGAAGGGGGAGATTCGGCTCTCCGACGATGCCTGATAATATGACGATTGTCCAGGGCTTTGTTGCACTGCTTCTGCTGCGTGAGAAACTTTCAAATTGTGCGCAAGGAGATTTGTGCATTCATCATGTGGCTTCTCTCTGCAGTTTGTCATGCAAAACTAAAAATATCATCTCCTCTGTAGTATAAACATGATAATTTTTCGCTCGAAATATAATTCCTTTATAAAGAGAGCATAATCCACAAAGCCTCACGACCGCTCTATCTCATTTGAACGCGGAGAAAAAACTTTGATTCAATCAACACAAGGAAAATACACGAGCTGCCCCTACCGCTTGCGCGCATCGACGCAAAGGAAACGGGAGAGAGAGAGAGAGAGCAAAACGCGCGCACGGGGCTAACCTAATTAACGCCGCGGGTTGAGCCGCCCCGACTGCACTATACTGGCGTTGGTGGGCTCAAGCTCGCCGAAGCGTCTAATTGAAATCGTCGTTCTCTCGTCGTTCGCACGCGTATATCACGGACAGAGAGAGAAAGCGAGACGGGGAACAAGAAAAGGGTGCCAAGGCAAGTTGACTGAGTCGCAGACAGACGCGCGAGCGTACACTCTGCAAAGAGAGAGAGAGAGAGAGAAGTCTGACGGAGACAGAGGAGGAGACGAGGGGGTGGGAAAAAGTTGGCTGAATGCTGTGGATGAAATGACGTTATTTTTTTCATCTTTCCGAAATTCGAATTCTATGGACGCAAAAGTTCGTCTCGAAATCTTTGGAAACCTTCATAAAAACTTACAGCGTCGAGAATCTAGGTCAGTCAACATCGTCCAAAAAATCGATCCACGTACATCCAGCCAACTTATCTCATCCCTTTGCAAAGAGGAAAAAAAAAGAAAAATTTGAAAAAAGGATATACAGAATATTTTTCGGGACCGTCGTCGTTGCGGAGCAACGCGCAAGGTTCGTCCTCTCGAGGAATGCCCCGAGCTCGCGCGCTCGCGATGGAGAAAGAGACGAGGGAATATCCCGAATTCCAGGATCCTGCGAGTGGCGGCGAGAGGTTCGCGTTCCGAAAGCAGGCAATATAACGAGCGGTGCCTCTTTACTTTTCCCATAGGCGAGGAACGACACGACATTTCACGCGAATTTCTTGCGAATATCGTGCGGGAGATGGATCTCCTGGATATTATGCGTCATTGCCTCGGATATATTGGCCTTTTTTTTTGAGGAAATTCTGCACATGCGTTTCGCCATAAAGTGGAATCTAAAAAATCTAGTTCTAGACGGAGCAGACAGTATTTTTGGCGCTGTTTACTGTGATAACTACTAACGATTGGAATCATTAGAGCGTAAACAATAACAAGAGAGAGCGAAAATCTTTACAGCCTCTAATGTGTTTACGTTTGTTTGCGCTTTCGAGAGAGGGTTGGCAGACGCCGAGGAAAATTTCGGGCGCTCAGCCGGCGAATTGCAAAGCCGGATGCCTTGCGCTAATTGCATTTGCCTTATCTAAATCCTGTAACACTAAGAAAATCGCATTATCCTAATACCCCTTATACCTGAGAGCCCGAAATTCTCCGAACACTTGCGTAGATTGCGCAGATAAACGGACAAAACTGACCACCACCCCTTTTTCCCATTTATTTACGTAATTTTTGCCGAATTTATTTCATAAACCAATTCGGGTTTCTAACGCATCATCGATCGCTGTCTCGCGTAGCCAAACGCTCGATTCGTCAAACGAGAGAACGCAGGTTTTGCCTCTCTCTCTCACACACGCTTACGAGAGCTCGCATCCAGGTCATCCGTACACACAAACACACGCGCGGACGCAGAGACACAGAAAGAAAAACGGCGAAGAAGAAGACGAAGAAGTAGAAGAGATGCTGGCTTCGGTAACGCGTTAACGAGGCTGAAACAAAAGAATCTTTCGGGGCCCCGAACGAGCGAGCGAGAGAAGGAAGGCTCCAGAAGGAGAACGTCTGCTCCGTAAGCAAGAACGAGAGTAAGAAAGAGAGAGAGAGAGAGAGAGAAGAGACAGGGGCCCGTCGCGCCGCTAACTGCGGGGGGTTGGTGGCGCCACGAGCTGTCATCGCGCGTCGTCGTCCTCGTCCTTAGCGCTCGAGGCCCAGAGGCCCCGTTTCCCCCTCCCGTGGGCCCCGCTCGCGTACATCTATATGTATATATACACACACAGTGAGCGGAGTGTGGTGCCGTCGCGTCGCGCCGCGCAGGTAGAGAGAATTTTTCGGTGCTCTCTCTCTCTTGCTATACGCACACGCTCTCGCTCTCCATAACCCTTTACACTCCGTCTCTTTCTCACTCGAATACACAAAAACTACCCTCTCTCTCTCGCTCTCGAGGAAGGAGGTTCAATTCCTCACGGACGTTTCGAAAACACAGATAGTCGGCAGCCCGGGAGATCACGAGGCGAGATAGTGGGCCCTAATGCCCATATAGATCTCCCTTTAACCTCAGTATATGCACACTGCTGCCGTTGGCTCTCTCGCTTCTCATTATCATTTCCACGCGCTCGTCCACCATCTCGAGTCCCAATCGGAGATCATCTGTGTTTCCATTTGTTCCCTCGCGCCCCGCCATATATGTTCCAACTCCTCTAACTCTTCCGTCCCGACCGGGCCTTGTAGGCTGTCTCTATTTTGGCCTAGAGGATTTCGCCGCGGGAACACGGCGGCCCATTTGTTTAATCCTTGCGGACATCGGCTGCCGACATGCGCGCGCGCCTTGCTAGTCACTCAACGTTAATGGGATTTTTATGAATTTTCTGACGAGTCGGACAAACAGAGTTTCTATACCGATCCGAGAAATCCGGGAAAAATCCGGGAATTTGGAAGTATACCTCTAAAAACCCTTGGCATAGGAGACGTCTCCTCACAAAAATCTCAGTATTCACCACGTGACCAAAGCATTAGGTGAATTTGTTAAATGCAACAGAATCAGCGGACATAAATACCTCCTAAAGTTCCAGCCAGATCGGGCGAAAATTGACTTAATTGCTTAATGATCGAAGAAACTTTATAGCAATAATATTTGGAATCAAAAACTGGTGGTATGAGCACACGATAGTTTCATCAGACGTAACTGTACAGCGGATTATGACGTACAGACAGAGATGATGGGAGTAAACCGTCTAATGCCGCGAAAGCAGAGTTGAGAATAATGGGATAATTTCAGCGCCACGTGATCTGTACGTACACTTATGCGGACACGTCGCGATGATTCGAGAGATTTCGAGAGATAGCACAGTAGGATTTACAGCGGATAAGCCGGGACATAAGATAATGATCAAAGGTTGTAGGCGAAATGCGAGAGTTCTCTCTCGCTGTAACAGAGGTATCCATTACTTTTAATTACCCCTCGAGTGTGAAGCTGGATGTCAAACTGTCTTCGAGGCCTTTCTCTTGCAGCTACTCTGATTCAACTAAGCCCTAACATTTTATTTTTCTATCCCATCTTTATCGACTGCAATCCAAGAGAGCCTGAAATAGGCTGTGTGCAGCCTCGATACTTTATCATCAATTACCCGGAGCAGAAACATGCTCGGAACCAAGCAAATTTCCTCCACTAAATCCTTTCTCCGACTCTTTATCCTCTCTCCCTCGGCGTATATAAGTATACGCAGACACAGAGAAAGAAGAAGAAGAAGAAGAAACAAGCGTATAGCTGGCGACTCGTATACTCGCCGAAGAAAGAGAGGCAGAAATCGCGAGGCAGCATCTCGCAACACGAAGCCGCGCGGCGCGGCTCACGTTTTATCCACTGCAGCAGCAGCAGCAGCAGCAGCAGCAGCGCGCTTCGAAAGTCCGAAGATTCGATTCATGTACGTGGCGGCGGCGTCGCGTCGTGGCGCCAGCGTGTGTGGTCCCATATAGGCGGCGCGCAAGCGCATACCTTTCTCGCGCGCGCGCGAAACTATAGGGCCCCGCGGGGACGATACTTTTCCGGCCACGAGAGAGAGAGAGGGCCTCTCTAGATGTCTTAAGCAGATTGGCTCGACGCGCCGCCTTGCCTTATTCCACGCGGCCTTCTGCGCCTCTTCTTCGTCTTTTATCGCTTTCCTTTTTTGCACGGCTGCTGCTGTGTTGGATGCAGGCTTTCTTGGTCCGCGCGATGCAAGATGCATCATCGATTATTATTCAAAGTTGTCGTAAAACTAACGCTGTTGTTGTTTTCAAACAGCTCATTACCAGGCCTCTCTCTCGGAAAACTGTGGAAGAAGGAGCCTGTCTATAATGAATGGAGTCGGATCGATTTCACCATTAGCTCCGTCGATTCTTCTTCGACCCAAAATCCCTCCAACAATCCACCCCCAAAACCCTTTCGGACAGTCAGGCAGTATAGAAGGACCCCGTCGACACGAAGGCTTCTCACAAATCCCAAAAGGGGCCCCATCATCAACACACAGAGTCTCCAAAATATCAGCGCGCAACGATCGCAACGTCTATATATATACGATATATAGGTATATAGCCTGTGGGTATCGATGTCCGAGTGCTCCACCTCCAAAGCCCCGGAAAATCGGCGCCTCACTCCCTCGGTCGTCCGTCTCATAGCCCATTAGCGCTCAATTATTCTTAGCCCGCTCAACTTATGCAAAGCGCCAGCTCATTCGGTCGTAGTCGTCCACTCTCTTTCTCGACTACAAGCGCATTACACAAAGTCCGGCGGAAAAGAGGAGACGATGTAATTGAAACCTCGGCAGGGGCTCTTCGTCGTCTGTGGGGCCCTAATTTTAAGCAAATTTCCGGGCATTCTCCCGTAAATTGGTTAAGCGCCTCTATATACGCGCATTTATATATACCTGAGATTTCTCCCTCTCTCTCTCATCCCGGCATAGTGCGGATCGTTTCGAGACTATTATACGCCGGTTATTGTGCGCGGACGCGTGCATGCGCGCACGTGTATAGCCCTCGGCTTTTGTCGGGGCCTTAAGACTCCCTTTCTGGGCCCGCCGCCGCAGCCGACCAATTGGATTAAACGTATCCATTACTATTGTCGAGGCGTAAGCACAGAGCCGCCGCCGCCGCCGCCGCCTTCTTATCTGCATGGCTCTATCTTTGCCTCGCAATGCCAGTAGTGTATACAGGGGCTTATACTCTCTCGTCTCTTTTTCTCTCTGTGTCCGTTTCCTGTCTTCTTTCTTTCTCTTTCTGTGTGTATGTGTGTCGCGCGAGAACGTACCGACTGCAGTGATGGGATTCTTTTTCTCCGATTGGTTTGCGTCGGAGATACGAGAGGCTTTATGCGGTTGTGCACGTGCGCATTCGAGTGTGCGGATTCGCCCACGGAGCGGGAATCTTTGAAGACGAGGATCCCTATATTTTAATTTTTTTTTCTGCTTTTGAGAAAGTGCTTTTTGATGTTTCAATTTTGCATGCAACAACTGAGAGACGCGATTTCGCATTCAAATGTATGCTCCTGCTGTATATTATATCCAAAATATGCATACGCGACTATTCGCGCGAATAACAAACGGAACTTTCACTCGAAAAGCCGAGTCATGCGCAATTTACTTGCTATATCGATCGCTCGAAATGCATGAAATCATCAAGCCCGACAAGAACACGATGACTGCTTATAACGTATATAGAGTTGTAGCAACAGCAGCAGCTTCGTGTGCCTAATACCCGCGCGCGCATCGTTCCATTTCTCGCATGGACGGATCGACGGAAACTCTCGCGTCTGGATTAGCGTTCGAAGGTTTAGCCTAGTAAAGCTCCGTCCGTAACCGAGGCTTCTTCGCATTTTTCGGGATCATCCTATACAGCGCTGCTGCTTATTCGTCTTCTCGGCCGTGTGCTTCTGTTCGACTTTCCATCAAAGCAGAGAAGACAAGCGACCGCAGCAATTATCCCTCTCGAGATAGGATTCGTTACGAGATGTCTGCTCTCTTGAAGTATTGTAATACCGACGAGTGACTCTTTGTTTGTTTCTTTATTATGCAAAGGTGGTCGCAGCTGCGTCGATGATCGCGGGCTTTCGCTGAATTGCTTTTCTGGTTTTCAGCCGCGGGTTTATGAAGTAATTTCGCTGCGCCTGCAACGTGAGCGGTAGAAAGTTGCGTTTTTCGTGGCCGCGCCGATTATTCTTTCACACGCGAATTCATCTCTGTGTGCCTCGATGGATTTCCTGCTCTCTCTATTTTTAGAAAACGAAAAATTGAAACTCCCATTACTATAAACTCGCCTCAATGGCAAGTCCTCGACTACTCAAGAATAGAAAAACCGTCCGCGTTTCGAAATCCTTGTGTCGGAAAAAGACACACACACAGACACACAATACGCACAGAGAAAGAAAAAAACGCAACGACGCGCACCGATCCACATAGAGAGTGAGAGAGAGGAAGAAGCGCTGGCGCAAGTTTTCTCCCGAATCCTTTTAAAGAAGCTGCAAAGGCGGCGCCGCTTCTCTTTTCACTTCCCGGCTCGAAAAGCTACACGCCAGGATAATTCCGGGACAATGGGAGGATGCGCTCCTGCCGACTGATAATAAAGAGACAGAAGCGCGCGCGCACCGGAGAAAGGAAGGCGGAAAGACAAACGCGCCGAGAAAGATAGAGAGAGAAAGCAAAGCACATACAAATATATATAGCTCTGGATCCGTTTAACGGGATGAGCGGCGCTTGGCGGAAGAAAGGAGAGCCGGGATGCATCTCTTCGTTGTAATGCTTCGTCCCTTTATTTTCCCGGCACATTTCAGGGCTAATTTCATTCTCGTAAAAAAGCCCTCGAGCGCTTCTAAGCCGCTGCTGCTGCTGCTGCTGTTGCTTCGTGACGGGGTCTATTCTTGACGAGCGCCGTCTTCATCTTCTTCCTCCTTCTATTCCACTCTATGTGATGTTTCTTTTTCTATTTCTGCGTCTGTGTTTGGATGGCTAGAGACGCTTTCGAGTGTGCAGAGGTGTGTGCTGTATAGAGCGCATGCATAATCGTGATTCGCTCTCTATTGGATGAGCCGAGATGCCGAGGGCTGATCGAATTGAGGATGCGAGCAGAGGAGAATGGACGGATGGTCTTTTATATGCGAGGAGTTTCTTCTTTTATAGGTGTATGTGTGCGCGCCATTGATTGAGAAATTCAAGGGCAAGGTCAATCGTTGCGTTCGGGGATTATTATTTGTATACTTTGGCGTTTTCTTCGAATACTCCGCAGAGTTCTGCTGTTGTTCTTTTTTAAAATATTGATTTATCGAAGCCGGAGAGTTACCGAGGATGGCTATTTATTATAACCAATGTATAAAGTAATGAATAAAATAACGAAAATTGACCGTATATTTGGTACCAGATCGAATTTACTAAACAGTTTTCGACTGGCCTGCTTCCCCACCCCGATAGGTGGCGCACAGGCACTTTACATTTTCCTCATCACAATAATCTACTCACAGAGTGTAAATATAGCGGTGTGTCGCTGTGCCAATACTGCCCTTTTAGGTCGGCTGCTTGAGCCACCCCTGCTATAACTGCAACTGACTTATGGTTCGTCTTCACTTATTTTTCTTGAATAGTGGTAGGGTCATGAATTATTATTATTATTTATTTTGCCATGCTCTATAACTGCCCTGAGTCTACTACAACTTTTATTACGGCAGGGCTTTTCTCTCCGGGTAATTATTTCTCGCAAATTTTTACAAAAGACAAAAAGATATAATATCTAGTGCTGTGTATTAAAGCCTTTTCACGCATAACGACAAGATCAGAGCAGCGCAATTTTGCGCAAAGGCGAAGAAGCTCACAAAAGACACCAAAGACGACATAGAGACAGAAGAAGCGGCAGCAGAAGAACCCAAGAGCGAGAGAACACCCTATACCGAAGATCCCGAGATCGAGTTAAGATAATTACTCGTTTGTTTAAACATTTGAACGGCCGCCAGAGATGCTCCTCTCTTTTTCTGCGGCGCCGCTCTGCATATACTCCCCCTACACGTATATACTTCCTTTCTTCCTCCCACTGCAGCGAGATTCTTAATTCCTTTATTTGCTCCTATATCGCTCTTTTTCGTCCTCTTGCTTTTGTCTCGCGCGCCTCTGTGCGCTGCAGTGCCGACATGTGCAGTGAAAGGGTGGCTTGTGTGCGAGAGATCTGGAGATTCGAGATTTCGATTTTGAGTCTTGTGCGAGCGAGGCAAGAATTCCCGACAGCAGGTTGAAGTGGAGGTTTTGGGTTGATACGGGGGAACTCGATCTTCAAGGGGTGATGACGGTTTCAAGTCCGTAGAGCTACACAGCCCAGGTTTCAACAAATTGACCAGTTAGAGTAAAATTACTATTTATTATATAACCGACCCCTCCAATATTCATAAACACACAACTATGTAGACGTAAATCTAATGAAGGAACACTACGCTATATATAAAATATCATCGTCATAATAAATTCAAAGCGCGCATTAGCCATTATAATAAAAGCTTACATCAAACGCGCTCTTTAATACCTAATGCCAATAACTGCACGTCCGATAAAAATAGCGCGACTCGCGTATAGCAGTTCTCGTCGCTCATAGATCAAAAGATCCGTGTGTACATACGTGTGCGTGGTCTATAGACGCAGTAGCGGAGAAAAACGAAGCGGTGTACAGTCTCGCGTGATTTTCCGCGAGTGGCGTATAAATTTATTCTTTGTTCGCGTGTATACACGCGTGCGCGGCCGCGTATAAAAATATTACAGTCCGCAGGCCGTCTATAGAGGGCTGGATATAGGATGGAGACGACCGGCTAAATGAACCTCGCCGATTCTATTTTCGAACGTACGGGACACTTTATTATTCGCGGAAATCTCTCGCGAGCAGTGCAGCGGATATGTGTAACGAGCCAATCGATAATCGCGCGGTTTCTCGTCTGAATCTCTGTGTATACATTTGTAAAAAGACTTGGATTGCGTAATAGACTCGAAAAGCCGAAAAATGACAAGATCCTAAATCTCGCGGCTGAAGCAAAGGAGAGCCGCTCTTCTGTATTTATACATCGCGTAAAACAAAGGCCAGCCGTAAATAACGAGATTCATTAATTCGACTCATAATACAGCAGCAGCAGCGGCGGCGAAAAAGAAACTCGCCGAGACTAATATACACACGGCGTCGTCGGCTTTCTCTCTTTCGGGGCAAAATTGATCGAGGTGCGCGCGCGCGCGCGTTTTATGCCCTCTTCTGGGCTCGTTTGAGAAGATTAAATTATGACGAGTCGCCGATATTTAAATCGATATTAATCTTAGCCCAAGATCTCCGGCAAAAAATCTCGGTGTATTAGACTAATTGGATGCTGCGCCGATGGTGAGCTGATATTGCCGCAGCTATAATGTATTCGGGTCAAAGTTAAATTATGCCGCTGACAGATTAATAATTTCCGCAGAGAGGCTCTAATTATGAATTGAATTTGTTGTCGAAATTTCACGACATAAACTTTAGTAAAAAAGGAAGAAAAAAAGATTTAAGAACGAATACGTCAGCTGCTCCTCGAGAAATCGATGTGTGCACGTCAGGGCATAAACGACGACTGCAGTAGAGAGACATAATAATTCCCGGCAAGCGTGCCGCCGAGGGGGTGGTACCGCATAAAGTTAATGAAAAGCCGGAGGAGCTTCTTCCGTGAAAGCCGAGGCATCGGCAAAAAGATAAGGAATCGAGCAAAAGTAATACACGAATAAGAGAGACGAGGAGCAGCAGCGAAAATCTGTCACGCGAGCGGCGCAAAGGAAGGACACGCGACAGCAGCAGCAGCAGCAGCAGCAGCAGGCTTGTACTGATGGTTCTCGGAAAATCGATTAACCGGCTAATCGGCCTCTCGTAAAAGCCGCCGATACCGAAATCACGTGTATCGTCGCGTGATAGCGAGACCACGAGGACGATCGAGCGAGCCACCCTTTCTCAATTTCCATCCCGTACACAGTATTATGCTATATACGTATAGCGCAGCCCTTTTTTCGCCGTTTCCCGGAAGTCCAGAGCTCGCTTGACCAAATCGGTTCCGCGAACCGCACAAGCGCTTGTATACCTTTTTCCAAGCCGAGAATATAGAGAAAGAAATCCTCCGCCGCCGCCTTATTTATGAGCATCTCCATCGGACGGACTCGAGACTAGCTTTTTACCCCCTTCGGTTTTCGGAGTAGAGGCGATCGTCGTGAGTTTTTGCCAGCAGAGCAGAACGTCGTCGTAGCCAAATTTTTGATCGATGCCGTCTGTCGTCCTGCATAGCGTTTTTGCGCGAGAGACAGACTCGCGTGTCAGTCCGATGACGTATTTGTAGACGCGACGAGTGTGTGTCGGGATTTGCATTTGGTTTTTGCAGACGAACGGCGATACCGAGAAGACTCGAGACTTTGATGAACCCCTTACCACCATTTTGACAGGGGCTGATTTAATTTTGCGGCTGATGCGACTCTCGAAAAAGTCTCGATGACACTGAAATGTTAATACTCTATATATATGTACACGCGTAGAGGCTCATATTTATTTCAACGACTGAGTGAGCGGGGAAAAAGCGTGCGAGAGAGGCATCATCGGGTTAGGGCCTGCTATATATATCTATACTGTAACGATCGTTGTCCGGCCATTAAGCCCAAGAAACACACGACAAAGTGCGTCGCCGTATATGCGTCATCTATTTATAATCAACAGCGGCGCTCGATAATGTCGTCCAGCAGTAGTCGGCGCGAGGGTGGAAATGGAGAAAATTGTATTGTTGTTGTCGTCGTCGTCGCTTCGAGTACACTACTGGGACACTGCGAGTGTGTGCTGAAATAGAACCTTGCTATAGACCTCTTTTTCCTACTGGCACCGGGAATACCTATGCGGAAGCGAACTGAAGGGTTCTATATTTGGAGAAGAGTCGCGCGTGCAAATTACGGATGGTTGAAGATACGACGTGACGAATTGGAAAGGCTTGTTTGACAATAATTTTCAAAGTGACCGCATACTGCATAAATCAATGTCGGAAAATCGAGCAGGAAAACAAGCATAAAATATTCCCTCATACATCATACACGAGAGAGTAAATAATTACGGCGTACGAGAGAATAATTTCGCCGTACAAAATGCAGCATAATGTCATTGTATTCAAATTCGCTGTACCAATCAATCCCTTAATTGTAACTGCGGCGAAAAACGAGAAACAAGCATCGACTGTGTACGTAAATTCGTCGCGGGAGTAAATCGCGAGCAGCGAAAACCAGAGAGCCTCGTCGATTTCTTGACGCTGGGGTGAAATTCCCTCGCGCTGGAGTTTTCCCTCGACTCGAGGCTTCCAGTCGCAGTTGGCTTTTCAGACAATTGCTCTTTCATCCTCACTATCTTTTATTTCTCGGCCACTTTACATTTTTGCTCTTCTCGATATTCTTCTTTTTTTTTATAAAGGTACGAGTAACCTTGTTTAATTTCTGAAACAGATAAAGAAAATACAGAGACGATTACTTCCTTCCGAATAAAATTTCTCCTGCGTCCGAATCATCCTCTCAAGGCACAGGTCAGAAAAGGCAGGAAGATAAATACAAGAGTTTAGCGTGGCAGAGGGAAAAAGAGTCTCGTGCCTTTTATATACATACCATATACTATACGCTCATCCCCAAGGATTTTCGGGAAGCTCGATTACGCGTGTGTATGTGGGCCGAAGTGCGCACGCAACTTTTTCCGAGAGACTCGCCACTGCTATACGCGTGTCTCTTCGCAGCCCGCACAAACTCGTACCCTTATTTTTTTCATGCATCTGAAGAATCGCAGACAAAGTTGAGACTCCTTTTCGTGAAATCAAAGGTATACAGCGAGTTCGCATTATGTGGATAGAAATCAATAGCGGCTAACCGTAGTCTGTGTAATCCGCATCAAGACTAAACAAACAATGCCCGATAGATACATATCTACATGTACTTATCGACCTCTCGCGCCCGCCACAAATGCGATACTCGGCGAAGAAAAAAAAAGAGCAAACCGAAGAACTCTCGACAGAAAATACTATGAGCAAACACAGAGCGCGCGGAGAATGGGAAGCTCGCGTAAAACAGGGAAAATCAAACAACGCGATGTTACATAAGAAAGAGAAGCCTGCGGAGCGAAAAAGCGATAGACGGAGAGTGTGTGTAGGCATGTGTATGTACATATAGCTATCGCGCCTGAGTTTGCTCTGTGCGGGGGAGTGTGGTAAGGCGACGGGGGTCGCTATACTGCTGGCTTCGAGTGGGGCGTTGTCTTTTGCCGTGGGAGGAAGTGTTAGCTATTTTTTGTCGGTCTTATGTGTACTGTCTTTTGTGAAAACTGTCAAGCCGATGCTCGAAAAAACGTATTTTACGTACTGACGATAAAAAACTACAATTTAGTCGAGTATGAATCCCCAGAAATATAAGTGCATTCATATTTTGCTGCAGACCCAGTAACAACAAAGAAAATTACATTAAAAAAAATTTGCCCCGCTTTCCAAGACTCGCAAGCTCCGGCGATGGCAGTAGCATCATCCCGGGGTTCGGCCTTGCGTCGTCCAGCTAGACTCTCCCCCTTGGCGTCGCATGCAGCACAGCTAGCTCGTGTCCAGTCCAGCTCCTAGAAACGGCGGCGGCGGCGGCGGCGCCTCTACGCCTTTCTAGCCTCTATCGATCGCGCCCGCAGGCTGCCGCTGCCCTGGACTTGCCGTCTCCCTTCCTCCCTCTCTCTCTATCTGCTCGAGTGGACTGGACACCGTCGTCGCCAGCATCGGATCGTCACGCGCTTGCTAAGGCTATATAGCTCTCTCTCCCTCTCTCTCTCTCTCGAGCAGTGACTTGGCGAGGAGAGTCTATAGAGCTGCTGCCTCTGGACGAGTGTGTGGATATTGGCTTGGGGAGGGATTCGTTTTAGGGGTTGCGCGGAGAGAAAAAAGATCCGCCACGCGAGTAGTCGTAAAACAAGACAGTTTTGTACTGTCTTTTCCGTTAGTCAACGCTTGATCTTCTCGGCTATTTCTATAGTCTCTGACTGGCGACGATAGGTGGCGTATAGGCACTTTCTTACTTCCCTCCATCGGTATCCGCGCGTAGACTGCCTATATTTATTAAACTCAGTGTATATGCGACTAAAGTTTCACACTGTTCTCACACATCAGTTAATAATTCGCAAAAAAAGAAATCATCCGAAGCATTTGTTCCGCCTCATCAAAAACTCGGATTCCCTGCCGATTTCGTAACGAAAAAAGAAACGTTTCATTCTCGCCGACCTGCTCTCCTCCAATATGCCAGCGACTCGCGCACACTACTTATAATACATCGTCCGATGTATCTCTCATATCCCGCGTGGAAAATGAAGCGCGCTAATGCGCCCCGGCAGCGCCGCTGATCGCCGCGGCAGATATTAATCGAACAGCGTGTTTCTCTCGCTCTCAGTGCAGCGCTATATACCTGTATACGTTACTTTCGCTAGATCACCTTGTGCGTGATGCCGTATCGACCGTTGAGGAATTCGGCGGTCGGCGGCTCTCCTCGATTGATTTTTTATGGATCGGGGACCGACTCTTGATTAGTCCGAGTCTGTTGCTGCTGCTGCTGCTGCTGTATTATTGTATCATTCTCCAGGATTCCCTCGAGTGAAAATGTTGCGCGGACTGGCAGGCCTGCTCGGTCGAAGTGACTTTTTCGATGTAATTGGCGGATTTCTGCGCCTCTCCTTCTCCCTCTCTCGTCGGAATCGTTTCTTGTATACGCGGTGTATTCTAGGGCACGCGTGCGGCGATCGTTTCGCCAGATACGTTCTTTTTGGGATTTTGACATTTCAGACCTATACGACTCTGCACGTCGTGCATCTTCGGGAGAAGTGCCCGAGAGTGAAGTTGCAAAAATTACTTGAAAGCGTCTCTCCAAGTTTTAAGTGCTGTTTGGGAGAGTTACGGTGCTTCCGGACTTTAGGCTACTTTATCTCGGGTTTACCGCCCGCAGCAGAAATTTGTGATTCCACCGATGAAAAAAAAATTATACAAGTGTAAATTTGCTTTCCTGCGAAGTGCCAACTGAAAAATACGAGTGTACATACGCGGAAGGCCAAAGTGAAAAATTCCAAAAAGCGCTGGCCCAACCCCAAAAAAGCACGCGATCCGAAGAGTATACAGTGTATAGTCGGTCCTGACTCTGCGCAGCATCAGCCGGTCGACCTCGTCGTTTTTGCCGGGACGAGTCTTCCTGGTGCAGTTCGCGCGCGATAAGTCAAAGGCGGAGAGATATTTCGCCGGGCTGCGATCGCGCAGCCAGATAAGTAACACAGAGGAACTTTTTCTCCCTCCCGGATTCCCCGCATAGGTGCTCTATACGTCTCCGATTCGGCCGCTCTTTCTCTCTGCTGCAGCGAACTGCAAAAAGCACGAGAGTGATGGAGTGGAGGGGGAGGGGGGGGGGAGAAGTGCTCGGCGACACGACGCGCGAGGAGCCATTTTATTCCTTCATAAAACACTTGAGATGTCGTTCCGAGAATCGCGCGCAATTCCGAAAGCGAAATTCCACCTGTGCAGCTTCGCCACCTGGTCCAGCTCATCTCTGTCTCTTTCCTCTCTTCTGTCGCCTGGAGTTATTATCTAATCGCGAGCGTTGTTTTCTGTTTCTTGCTTCAGTCTGGACTTCTTCTGCGGATGGTTATGAAGTCGAGCTATTTGAAACTGGAACTGTCAAATAAATTAATCTAATTATAGTCGCCGGATATTTCGCTGAAAAAAAAGAACAACACATGATATAACGTATCCGCGATCTCTTGTAAAATCAAAGCCGGGCATCTCTCATAGCCACATTATACATCGACTTTGCGGGGGCAGAAAGAATAAGAAGCGGCAGCAGCAGCAGCTCTCTCTTTCTCCTTGAGAGACCGGCTCGCGCGCGGATCCAATTATCTCGGTGTCCTCCGCGGAGATCGGCGCTGGCCATTGGTCTGCCGATGCTGCTGCTGCTGCTGCTGCAGAAGGGCCCGTGGGACCGTTTGTTTTGTGAGTCTAATCGCGAGAGAGCTGAGGTGGTCCGGAGCTGCTGCTGCTGCTGCTGCCCTTCGATCGTCTGCTCTGCTGCCGCCATTTTATTTTTAAAAAACAAAGCGCCGTCTACGACGAGAGAGATCGTACGGTGGCGCCACGGCCAACGGTTCTGACAGTCACGAGCCGGCAAAAAGTCTGCATGTACTATATATACAGTCAGCCGGAGAGTATAAGAGAGAGAGAGGAAACAGTTTATAACTTTGATGCGCCATATACTTAATCGATTCAGGATGCGTTGCTGGGCCATACCTGTGCGCGAAATCGCTTCTGCGTAATTTCGATCGTTCGTTTACCCGGGCTTTTCTTCTGCTTCTTCTCCTCCTCCTTCTTCTTCTTCTGCGGGTGAGGTTTTCTTTTTTTCTCTCTTCTTCCTGCGCCCGTTCATTCAGGATTTATCGGGGTTTTTTTGCTCCCTCTCCTCGCCGCGAGGCTGGCTATATATGCTGCTCATCTCGCGATGCTTCTTTTTCGTTATTATGATTGTAAGGTATAAGGAATGAATGAACGTGGCTACGCTGCTCGTATTTTCGACTTTTATTTTCCTTTTCGGCGAGCAGCTCTGCTTTATTATTTATGAATTAGCGCGCCGAGCTCTGCTTTATATTTGGCTCATCAAGATTTTTCATGCGAAAACGTATATGTATCGGAAAATCATCCAATTCTGCATAATTGATCGGTACAAAGCAGTCTTCGACTGTACTTTCCTTTCACTACATACAGCCGTCTCCTCTGCTCAGCACTAAAATTTTTATCTCTTCCTCGGCGGACCGCTACAGCAGCAGCAGCAGCAGCCGCGGGTGGAATATGGCTAATATTTCCTCGGGGGGAGGCAGCGCTGGGTGCCGGGTTATGCCTCGGCTGGCGCCAGAGCCGAGAGCTCGCTGACAGGCCGCTTCGTAGCTATAGGTATATTGTACACGAGCACCTTATTGTGCTGCACGTGTACGAGAGAGAAAGAGAGAGGGAGTCGTCGCGCCGAAGCGAGGTAGGTGGCCGGGCAGTAACAGCGAGAGCCTGATGATATTGGCCCTCGGGATGTGTGTATATAAGGAGGAGAAAGAGAGAGGAAGAGTATAAGCCCTAATCGGCTTTATGAAAATTAATAATTTGCGGTTTTCGGGCTGCTTCCGCCGTCCGGCCGCGCTAGGATGATGATGGCAGGGTTATATACATACATCGTCCTGAGTTGTGGCTTTGATGACTAACGAGTCGTTGATTTTTTAACTACGTGTATTTCTTTCCAATCGGCATTCTTCATCGACTCTCACTTTTTATTTTCAGGTATACGTCGCCGAACTATATCAATCCAGTCGTCGAAACTACAGGCGTAAAAGGTAGGCGAAATCTCTTTCAATTTTCCAACGCATCACAACGTTACTAACAACCTAATGATATCCCCCGCCAATTAATATACCCTCGACTCTGGCGCTCGTACAATGCGCGCGAAAAAGCATCACCGGCCGTGTAGCTTCCGGCAGCGAAAGCTCTTGCAGCATCAGCCAAGCAGTGTACAGCAGGGAAACAAAAGAAAATATAAGGGAAAATCCTCCGCGCGCCAGGATATAACGCAAGTTGCATCTCTCCCTACCGCGCATAAAGACGCCAAAAGCCCCATAAGACTCTTCCCCTCGGCGGCAACCCCGCGAAAAAGCTACAGAGAGTGCAAGACGCAACGGAGAGAGACAGTGAAACAAAGAGACGCGGAATGGATGCGTCGAGCGGGCTGAAATGTTGTTTTGCGATTGATCTTGAATATGTTTCTTTTGAATTAATACGTACGCCGTTATGTACTTTGATAGAACAGCGTGTTTCTACGGACAGGTGGGATATACGCTGCGCTAATTTTAAGTCTATAGACAGCTTTTACACTCATTACAAGTTGACACAGTGTGTAAAGCAAAGGATGGTTAACTGTCGCGTTGACTTTTGTAACACTGAAATATAGAAGAAGCCGCGCGGCGGGCAGACAAAGTTTTCCGTCGTCTACGTTATTGACCAAAATAGGCCAAACTATACGCTATATACGAGTTAGTACGTCGCTACAAGTTGACGGCGTAAATTATACATCAATCAAAAACTCGTTCTTGTGCCACACACTGCAGTGTGCACGTTTATTATACAGAAACACTTTCGCAAGACTCGAGCTGCGAGTATCTCGACGCGGAGCGTGTTACTTGCTGCAGGGGATCGATCAGACGCCTCTTCCTCTCTGTCTACTCGCGCGCAGCTATATCGTATATCCGGCTACAACTCTTGCGCAAATAGCGGACCTGCTGCTCGGCAATCTCTCTTTTTGTTTGTTTGTTAAAAACGATTCTTGAGTGCAATCGCGAGCGCGTCCCCTAATTTTTCCGTCACACATACACACACACACACACACACACACGCAGACACTCGACTGACAAAAGGAAAGAAGCAAAGTCAGCGGCAAATCATGCGCTGGAAAAAGCTGCGAGGCGCGCTCGGACAACGTGTAATTTCGCGGAGCTGCAAGCGCGCGATCGTCGAGGTGAATTTACCGCGCGCGCACTCACGCTCGTAAATTAAGGCGCTCGATAATTCACCTCAATAAACACGTCCGTCCTCGCCGACGACGACAATGCTGGAGCGCATGTATACGACGGGGTCATCGCGGCGTCGAAAACGTCGACGATCTCGTGAAAATGAACATTGTGTAGGAATGACTGTACATTTTATATACTTATACGGCAATCGATTCGCGGCGAATAGACGATTCAAAAATCGATGAGACACCCTCTAATCAAGAGCTGAAAAATGCAAAGATCACCGCTGGTTCGCGGAGTATACGTGTATCCAGTATTTATTTCAAGTACAAACAAGGCCGTTATATACTCTACTACGGTGCGCGTGAATTAGGAGCGAGGCTTTCGCAATGGCGCCCGCGGGTCTACATCGCGCCTCGGCTCTGTGTGTGTATGTATATAAGTTGGCTCGCGCTAGATGACACGATAGAAGGAGAGGGGTTTGTGTGTGCCACCTCCCGAGTACAGACTTTCCGCGACTGGCCAAACGAGTTAGCCACTCGCCGGCTACGAGGCGTGAGCCGACTGTGTGATGTGCTTGGATTAAGGGTGTACTCTCACGAGGCTTGTGGGGATGTTATATGCTTGTGTGTGTGTTTGTCTGGGCGAATGGTTTTAGAACACGAATGCTTTGTACTGACCCGTTTGCCAACTCGCTTTGTTGTCTAGCTCTCGACGCGGCTGAGCGTAAAAAATATTTATTATTGAAAATCACAATCGACAAAAATAATAGACAGCAATAACCCTTTCATTCAAAATTCAAACCGCACTAAATTCACCACCACAACGCGGAAAACCAGTAGTAGCACTCCATACCAAATCCCACGAGGAACTAGCTGGATCGCATGCCAAGCCAGCTCGAAATTTTCCTCGAGCCATTTTTTAAATTCATTTTTCTACGTAGCCGGCATCACCTCGTCATCCATGCTACTGCTGCATATAGGTGGGGTATACTGCAGCAAGAGAAAGAATGAAAGAATACTCGGCGTCGGCAGGGGTCCGGGGGAACATGCGGCCGATTGGCCCTCACCTTTCGCGGGGTGGTTTTTCGAGCCTGGCCCAAGATGAAAAGAGCGCGCGCACAAAAACACGCCCTTGCCACGTATATACGTGTACGAGAGAGCGAGAGAGAACCCGGAAAGGAAGAAAGACTGCGAGGCTTATAATAGAGAAAGCACACACACACACAGGCCCCTTCTCTCGTCTCTTTCTCCGACTACTGCTCTATACTCGCAGCTCCTTTCTTCTTTTCTCTACGCTGATGCTACTGTCCTTCTCGCTCGCTCGTTTTATCTGCAGCGCGATTCTTCTGCTCCGGGGATTTTTTTTCTCTGAAAGGATGAAAATTGGGTTTGGCGATTTTGCTCTAATCTGAATTTTAATGAAGAATCGTGTATGGAATTGAATGCAGGTAACGGAGAAGTAGTGGTATAATTTTTAATAAAATTCCCGGCAAAGATCCGCAGAGACAAGCGCAAAGTCATAACTGGCCTATGCGGATAAAAAAAAAAGAGCCGAGCGCCACTCAGTGCGTGACATCCAACGAGCACTTTCCCCTCTTAACTCCACTCGCGCTCGCTTTAATCGCGCCGTAAACATAAACAAGTTTACAACTTCCTCCGCTCGGCAAATAAAGAACTCTACGGGTGCATAAGAACGAGGCCCGCGAGCGACGCGCCCTTAATCGAGTGTAAATATTTGAATCGAGCTCGCGAACGGATACAAAGAAGAGAGAGAGAGAGAGTGAAAAAAGTAGCCACGATCGAATCGCCCCCGGGGGTGCTTATATATTATATACACTCTGCCGTAGGTCGGTCCCCTTTTCACGTCGCGATAACGCATAAAAGATTTCCGCGGAAGGAGCTGCCGAAAATCCGATATTACTTCACGCGGTGCAGTGTCCCCCCGATATATTGGGTTTCCTGCAAGCGAGGAAACGGAGAAAAGCATCACAGCCGCGAATCTAGCGAGAACGAGGAAATTCGATCTCCGGGATAGAAATGGTGGCGGAATAGTTTCGCGGCTCACAATGGGAACGCGATCGCGGGGATATTGGGCTCGCGCTGCGGATTTCGAGAAAAGGAAGAATGGAGGATTGGAATTCAATGGAAGCGCGCGCGCGCTCTCGTTTTAGGAGGAAATTAGAGGGAGAGTGCGCTTTGGCTCGAAAATATATTCGTGTGTAAACGATTTATCCTCCAGCTATTACGATAATTCATCGTCTATTATTATGTAATACCATTCGAATCAGTTTAAAGCGTGGAAGCTCGGCCGTCTATAACCGCGCGAGCACACCTGACGAGTCATAACAGAGGGCAGAAAGAAAAGAAAGCTTGTCTCTGCCCGNACGCGCAGATCTAGGACACACGAGCTTGAATGCTTGATTCCAGTGCGGCCACGTCAACATTCTATACTCTCGCGACGGCAACCCAATTTACAGAAACTCTCTGTCTATGATGAGTATTAAGTTTAATGGGCGATAGATACAGCGTCGTTCCGACGTTTGTAGAGCTATATATGATGGTGTATAGGTATAACGCAGTTGGAAGAGCTTTGTGTGCATACGCTGATGAGTGTGGATTCGCGTAACGAGTTCGATAATATATTGGTATTTTGAGTATAGGCTCACTGGAGCTGTTTGTAAAATAAATAATTCAATCGCTTTAACGCAGTGAAATCGCTCCCGCCTGCATGAAACTTTCGCTTCACCCCCTTTATACGTAGTACTTGACTACTTTATATAATACTCGGTTCGAAAAATTCCTGAGCAAAATAACTCACTCGTAATCACTGTAATAAGTCATTCAATTAGCCTCCGAAATCATCGATCGTCTCCTCCACATCGCGTGTCGGAACTTCATTTTTTCATCGTGCAGCCACAATATAACGCGATGCATATAATACGCGTGCACGACTCCCGCGCGATCGATCTCCCGCGCTAATGTGGCCGCAGTTTTTATATGTTATATAAGTGCAGCAGTACACAACATTGCATACATACAACACAGAGGGGGAGAGTTTATTCTTGCGCGAAACTACATGTGCGAGAGCGCGAGGGTGAGCAGTTTTACACGGCGGCGGGTCATCTCGGTATAAAACTTTCATCGAGGCCGATGAATGTTTAACGGCGACGACGGCCGGGGGGATTTATTAAAATGTCAGTCGCATAAGATAATAACGCGAGTTTAGAGCGCGTAGGAATTTGCGCGTGGCTGCAGTGTGGTGGTTGGAAAAAAGCGTGTGTATACATGCATTCGTTAATTCATGTTTCATGAGCCGAGGTTATTACTCAATTTTTCAAGAGCTGCTGCAAAGCGTCGTACACAGCTTGATTGTCTGCTTTTTAACGAAAATTAGAGATCCGAGTAGAACGTACAATATACAAAACCTCAAATAGCTATCGAATTTCTCGCACAAAAAGCGTTGGCCCGCTCACTCGAGCCTCGTTAATTCTAGGGGTCCAGAGAGTAATCGATCGGCGGAGCCCGAAAAATCTCTCTCTATATATACATATATCGCATTTGCGCTATACCGCAGCTGCAGAGAGAGAGAGAGAGAGAGAGATCACCCCCGAGGCCGCGCGCGCGCAATCCAAACAGCCCAACATTCGAATGCGTGTCTCTCTCTCTCGACATCTGTACATCTGTTGTTGGCTCCGTGTGTAACGGAACACCGCTTAATAGCATTAGAAATATATACGCGCGCGTATACATACACACACAGAGATCGCGTGGCGCGCGTTCGAGACACTCGATCGACCAAATCGCGTTATTTGGCCGGGGATAACCGACCCTGCATTGTAGATGTATGGATGTGTGGACTAAACGACGATTGTCGACCCTCGGATGCCTTCGAGCTTTTCTTTCTCTGCAGTAACGAGTCTGCGTGTTTGGATATCTAGCTTTCTCGGTTCTATATATACACGGGATGATTATGTTGTGTCCCTCTGGGGTACACTCTCGAGTGTGTGTGGGTTGCGTGCTGGCTTTGTTTATTTACGTAATTTCACTTGATTTTATTCTATTAAGCCTCTCGCAGTTGGGCTAATGTCGATGTTGGTGGTGGTGCTGATGGATCGTCCGAACCTCGGGCTGTTTACTTATGTATATGAAGAAATGATCTGCTGGGGTGCGATTGATGAAGCATAATCAAGTGTTCTTATACGAGTTTTACTGTACACTGAATGTTGAGCCAGTTTACAATTAATTTTAGTCTTGGCTCGAAGGAGAATTTACAATAATCGTTCGTCATTAGCGTTGATTGCAATATCTCATCACTTATGTGAACCACGCAACGATCACATCACGGGCGAAAAATTGTACTGAAAATTCATTTCCTTCTACCCTCTCTTGCATCGATCTCCCTAAACGAAAACAAAACCTGCCTCGCATCATCCACCTGGGAGTATACGCATACCCGTAGCGATAATTGCAGCCGAGATGCACAAACAATAACGTCGTAGCCCAGTATATCGCGAGTCTCGTCACCACCCCCTTGCGCCGACATTACTCATTTTAATTATGAACTATGGCGTCGAGGGTGAAATTATTGTGCAATTTTTAGTCGCGAAACGCTACGCGACAGGTTGTGCGCATGTAATGTAATGCGCTGCGTTGGGAGAATGGCGGGAAATTGAATGCTATGATAAAAGATGTGAAATTTTAAAATAATGAGGGAACACATAGCTTCAGTAGAGAAAGAGACGGCGAAAAGTTAGATATCGTGCACTTGCCCACGCGAAAGTGCACCTTCTGAAAAAGAAACGACGCAGGCAATAAGCCTCGCGACTAAAAGTTTTCCTCGATGTTCGGCGAACGCTAAACTGGTATGTACACCGCTACGCTCGCGATGCATTAGTGATGAACTTAAAAATACGGCCTACGCGAAGTAGCCACTCGAGCATCTATATATAACAGCTCTCGCCGTCGACAACAAAGTCCGCGCGAACACTCGGTTCATTTTTAATTCCATCCCTTTCTGTCTCCGGTTGTTCAACAGTATAGTTGGGGTCATTAATGACTCTCGCATCGCGCGGTAACCCTTTTTTGCCTCGCTGCAACGTGTCTCTCCTTCTCTCCTCGTATACACGTATAAACGCTCGGCTGAGCTCGTGCGTGAGCACGAAAAGTTTGCGGTTGCAGCGGGAGGTGTAATTTTGCGCAAGTTGCACTGCTTAAATTATTGTTGTGCGCCGTGGAGCGTTCTGCGGTCGTCGCTTTTTTCTTTTATTATTATTAACGTAACGACGCCAGTGTCGAGTATGATTACCGTGCGCGACATGTGTGTGGTGAAAATTTGAAGCGTAGTAGTATGCAGGTCTCTGCTTGTGTGTGTTCGAGCTTTGAATTTTATCGCGAGTAAAACGATTGATTTTACAGCGCGACTCATCGAAATACGCACAGCCACGACGAGAGAGAGTGACAAGGCGATAACGTCAATAACGAGTACCAGAGTCCGGCAATTTAAAATTAGAGACCGCGAGAGCGTACATAAAAAGCTCGAGAGCAAGAAAAGAAAGTCGAAACATACCTATAAGAGTGTATATACAACAGTCGTGGCGCGCGCGCGCTTCTTGAAAACTCCATAAACGCACTGGCGAACTTGGCTGAAAATCAATAATGCATCACGGCTATTAAGCGCGGCGCACAAAAGTGCGGCCGGTAAAAAGTCCGCCGCGAAAAAGTGGACGCTCGCCGATTGAAAAAAAAAACACAAAAAGCAACTGCGCACACATTGCTCAGGCATTCTATACCGCATCATCATCAGGCTCGTCATCGTCTCTCGTTAAGTGTGTACAATCCGAGGTGCATAATATACACAACATGCACGAGAGAGAGGAGGAAAAAGAGCGAGGCTTAAATCCTCCGCGAGTTTTCCATTTCCGCCCTCGTCGAGGCAGGTTAATTAATGGATCGGCACGCGAAAAAAAGAACGTGCCGCAGTAGGTCCAATGGGATCGAGCCCTCGTCGATTTCCGCTCGCCCTCTCGAGATTCGATCGAGCGAGATGGAGATAGAGAGAAAGAGAGAAGCGAATGCGGGAGAAAAAGGGGAGGCAGAGCGGCTCTCTTGGGCTGAGCCGCGGCGAGGGAAGAAGCGAACGCGGAGTTCTATTGTGAGCCCGTTGTTTTGTCCCGTCAGTTCTCGCTGCTGCTGCTGCTGCTGCTTCTGGCTTGGGAGAGAATGCAACGCGATATCTGTGGCTTGAGCTTGGCGACGAGAGAGACTACCTCATATATATTATACACGCCGTGCTTTTAAGATCATCAAGATGAGGCTTTTTTAATGATCGTAGAACGAGAAATGCAGGAAATAAAGAGTACGATGGTTTTTCAAAATCAAACGGATCTTCCCAGCATCGTCCGCAAGGAACAATGTAAAAGAAAGAAAAAGAAGAGAGAAACTCCTCCCGCCGATATTGTCCAATCCATCGCGTTTCCACATCTCAAGCCCTCAAAAACACACCCCGTTATATACGCGCGTATACTCTCTCAAGTGCGCCGCACGAAACACATCGTGTGTGTATCCCTTTGAGAAAAAAGAAGCCGCCGCTTTATTACCCATATGCATATACACACACACACACGTATGTATGCAACCACGGCGACATATACGTTCTTCCGTTCTCTCATGCATCGCCGGCGGCGACTTGACGCGCGGAAACGCTCGTCTACTCGCTCGGCGCGACACGCAAAAGAGCCGCGGTCGTCGGCTCCCTTTGCTCGCCGCAAAGGAAGAGCTGCGACGAAGACGGCGACAGGCCGAAGATATTGAAATCGAGCGGCCGTAATCCGAGCCCGCGCAACAACGCCTAGAACAGCGGCGGCGGCGGCTGCTGCTGCTCTTCGATCGAGTAATAATTAGGCTGCGCGGCTATACCTATATGTAATAATACAAAGCATCAGCGGCATAATGCTCTCTCAACTCTTCCTTTCTTCCTCGCCGTGCTGCGACGTCTCCTTTCTTCGCTGCCGGGCTTGCTTTTTTTCGGCCTTTATTTTCGGAACGGGCTGTATATACCGCGCGCAAGAAGCAACCCTTTTGAGACGCAGCTACATTATATATACTGATGTACTGCCACGCGTCGCGGGACTCGATGATTACCCTGAGAAACTTTGGATCGATGCTATATACACGCGGTATTCGACAATTTGAATTTACGCGTTTCTAGAAACGATCTTATACCGTTACACGCCATTCTGCGAAAAGATTGCAAGTTGATAAATAAAGATACAGGAAGACTGCGATGTACATAGATGCACGACTCTACCAGTTGCATTGGTGTAGCCAAAGTGCAATGCACCGGGTGGATCGCGCATGAATAATATAGCGGCGACTTCGTTTTATTGATCTGCATCCGCGTTGGCAGATTCTATGCGACAATAAGTGTTGTCGCGGACTATCGAATTAGCACACGTCTATCGACGGAAGAGAACACAACGCAACAGCTGTACTTACCTCTTTCCCTCCCATATATGACGCGAATAAATAACGGGGAATTTGCGTACGCTCGATTCGCTACAAGTATACCCGTCTCGACTTTATTTTGATAATAGTTTTTTCAGTCAATCGATGCAACTACATAGAGCGCCAATAAGTTCGTCTCGAAAATCCGTGCTCCAATTTTCGCGAAGAGAGCCGGCGGGAGAAGCCAGCTAAAAACCCTAACCTGATTGTCCGCTCCGGCGCCGCTGCTCTCCTATACCGATAAGAAGATTAACAAAAGCAAAGTACTCTCCGCACGCGCAAGACTCGACTCCGTGAAGATTAGGGATGAAAAAGGGGGTGATGGCGGAGCGCTCGGAAAATATCTCTCGCTCTCTCTCATTCTCAAAGCCGAAAAAGCGCTGCGCAGCGCGACGCCCGGAACAAACACAGATCGAGACTTGCCGCAGCATCAGCCGAGAAGAGGAGGCAAAAAAAGGAGTCGCCCGGCGCCTTGGTGGCGCCACCCCGCACTGCTCCTTTCGCCGACGGCGGCGGCGGCTTTCCTCTCGAGAGAGACACGTTCGCTTACGGAGAAGCCGATATATCGAGCGGAACGCCAGAGAGCTGCGCTCTCTTTTTACTTGGCCGAGCGCGCGCGGAGGAGATGATCGCGAACGGACGCTGCTGTGTGTGTATGTGTGTGTGTGACTCGTATATATAGCAGTGAGGCAAACAAATCGCTTTATGCGCGGGAGAACGACCATCGACTTTTCGCGCGCGAGCCGCGCTTTCTTTGACTTTTCAAGGGTGCGAGGGGAGTTCCTTTTTTTTTGCGCGGGGAATTGATGAACGAATGCAGCGCGAGCAAAATTTTTGTTCTATTTCGAAAAGGGTACATTAATAATATTCGAAATGTTATAGTGCTGAGACCGCGTTAATTAATCGCAAAATGCAAACGAGCAACTATGCTGTACAGCCAACGCTTAATTAATGCCCACACACGGCCGGGCACTTGAATTCTCCCAAAGAAAACAGCTGGCCGGAAAACAACTGTATTTTTACAAGTAATTTCCGCGTTCCACCTCGCGCAAACATCGGAAAGCGTACTTTTCCGGAGCTTTATTTATACTCGCCTAGCGCGGGGTTATTTTTCAAGCTCTCACTCCCTCTTCGTTAGAGCTGTTGTTTCGCGAACGGGCCGATCGATCGCTGAATTTTCAACACCCTCGACACTCTCTCACCCGGTGCTTCTCTATTTTTCGCTTCTCCGAGCGTTGCATCGCTCCGTCAATCGCTGCTACTGCTGCTGCTGCTGCGTTCCTCTGCGCCCGATTTTTCCGCAGCTGCTGCAGTGTTCGAGGGGATGTCGGTCGCGAATTGCGTATGGGCGGGATGCAACACGCGAAGCTGCTACGCTGCACTTGTTTTATACGGTCGTTACAGCGATCGGGCTATACGCTGGCTGGAGTGCTAGATTTGTTGTCCCTACTTAATTTGCTGCCAGAGTCGATTGCCCTTGTGCGAAGTTATAGCCATATTTTTTTTTATTTATTTGAATGTTCAATGTTTTATTTACGAATTTCAGAGTACGCATTGAGGTAAGTTTCGTCACTTATTTTTCTAATATTATCATACGCTTTTGAATTGCGATACAGTAACCCCGAAATAATCTAATTTTAGACTGTTCTCAAAGTATCGCATTTTTTTATTTGTGAAGTGAAATATGTGTTGGACATTTCAAGAAAGAATTTTGTTTCAAGTCCTTTCACAGTATATTCGATACTTTTCACGTGCGGTATTGTCGTCGTGCTATCCGAGAGCCAACGCCACAACGAGGGCTTTACAATTTTACGACTTGTTTGTAAATGCCATCGTTGGTGCCCTTTCTCTCATTTCTTATCATAATATGTTTATTTTTCTGAGAATTTTTTTTAAGGCAGAGCATAATGCTACACTCAGTAATCTCCTCTGCGCAATGCGTATACCGAGTCACTTCAGAGGGTATTAACTGTATGAAATTTTCGTTAAGTTTTTTAACAATTTGTCTAGTGACACGTTGCTCGTACAAGCGTTACTCGCGATAGTCCAGTGCGTGCAATGCTCGTAATTGTAATTGTGTTGACAACCCAGCAACGACGATCAGCTTCCAAGGTAAGTAACTCTTTTCTTTCGCAAAGCTTAATAACAAGAGAGTGATTCTATTTTGAGAACACGATTGCAAAACACCAACGAGAGCGTAAAACAATTATATTTGCTAAAACAGACTTTTACAAGCAGAACTCAAATTCACTCGGAAAAGCAAGTCCACTTCCATTCTAAAACATTCAAAGCATAGCACAGAAGCTGCAGCACATCCAGTGCACGCATGTAAAATCTCAATTTATTTTGCCCCCTTCAACACTCTCCGCGCTTTCTCTTTGCGCTCCGCTCGCGCTTCGTCATCCGCGCTCTCCACGTCCCGCAGCAACGCAGCCAGCAGTATATACAGCACGCGTTGCAGAAAGTCGCGTACAGTTCTCGCATCAAAAGGCGCCTTCGCTCGTTTATGGTCCGCGGAGATTTATAGAGCTCTCGCGCTCTATGTGCCGGCGTTGCCGCGATCGTTCGCTCTCTCTCTCTCCCTCGCTGCTAGCAGAGAAAATTAATTTTCCGAAGGCCCTGTGACCCGCAGCAGTCGCTTCTGCGCTCGCGCGGCCCTTGAAATACGAGCCATCTTCCTTCCTTCCGCTCCTTTTTCCTTCTATATAGCTTTCGCGTGCACGCGCTGCTGCTTCATGGTGCGCTTTTTTTCTTGCTGTCGCGCGCGCTAGCTCGCTTCGTCTCGCTGCTGCTGCTACTGCTTCTTGCTGCTTTTTCTACGTGCTTCTTTTTTACGGCTTTCTCGGCGATACTGCGCGCACCAGTGCTCGAGTTCGTTCTATTCTTTCGATTCGATATCGTGATTCGCCTCGGTTCGACTTTTCGCGCTGACGCTGGGGGATGTGGATTTTACAGTTCTTTTTCAAAATCCTGAAACGTAAAAATACAGAGAAACGAGATTTTTTTTTTTGCTGCACGAACAATTTTTTGCAGAAAGAAAACGTGTTTTTGTAACTTAAACTTTTGACTAATTTTACATGTTTCTGTAAAAGAAATTAGCGTTTTGGAAATTAAAAAGAAAAGACAATGCCTTGTGATAAAGTGTAACATAAAACTTGACTATACGCATAGATAAGACTGTAAATTTGTAACGAATGTTTTACTGCGCTTTGTTCTCAATGCTGTAGTAGGTAGCATTCTTCAAATGACCAGCCGCTCGGCTTGGCAGAGACTGAAAGTGTATACTGCGATACAAGTCAACGATACCACGCGTAGGGATAAATAACAACTTGTGTCGTCTTTGTATTGATTAGACCTGATTCTATAACTCTGTGCTTAATCGACCTCAAATGACATCGACATACATATCCGAGCTAGAAGTCATTGAGCCTTTGAATAGTAACCTTCTATAACTGCGGAATATAAAGTTATTCTGTTACGCGTTAGATAAACATTATTCATTACTAGTTAAAATTAGCTAAATCAATAGTCGATTTAGATTAAACTCATTTTTTTCGTTTATGGGGTTACTTATCAATTTCTCACTAGAAAAATATTTAACCAGAATAATGAATTACTTCTTGATTTCATGCTGAAATTCAATATTCATTGAACCTGAAGCATTAGCAATCTTCCTCAACTCCTTCTAAATAAAAGTCCACAATTCATCGATCAGAGTCTCCCAGCGAGCATTAAAAGTCCCAACCGTAAACAAGCCCGCGAGCTATAATCGCAAAGCGCGTCGGATCCTGCGCGTCCGAGCCATCGAGATGAATCGGAAACGAGCGATCAATCAGACTGGTGTCGTCGAAGAACCGATAATAAACAATCATCCAGCGCTAAACGTCCTCTAAGTAACTGCGACGGTGGAACATTCGCCTTCTCCTTGTTTTTTTACACAAAATCATCTCGTTATTAAGCGCGCGCTCGACCACCGCGAATGCCGGGAAAAACACGGAATTATGACGGTGTGACTTAATTCCCATCTCTCTCACTCTCTCTCGCTCCAGCACCGGATTATTAGCCTTTCCCTGTGAGAAAGAGACGTGCGCGTGATATCCCATCCCCACTCCTCCAGCGGTACTGTACCTACGGCGAGCGCTCAAACTCTTGAGAACGCGAGCATTCCGGAGTGGGGGTAGCGCGTCGCGGAGTGGGGAGGAGTGGGGGTAACGCTAGGGGTGACACACAAGTGGGAGAGAAGCGCAACGGCGCTATGTAGGCGGAGTCGCTAGGCGAACACGCCCAGCTTCGTGTGCATGCCTCTTTTCTCTTCGTCTTTTTTCTCGCTCGCTCTCTATCTCTCTCCCTCTCTCTCGTCAAATGTATTTCGTCGCAGATTATGACACGGTCTGCGCGATTATGACCAGAGCGAGCAAGAGCAGGATCCTCGGGATTTTTCTCTCCCGAGTCTCTTTCGCCTGCTGCCTTGCTCTTTTTCCTCGTATATATCCGGTCGCTCTGTGTGTAAGTGCATTTCTGTGTGTGTGCGTGTGCTTCTCTCTTTTTAACCCCTCGCGCAGTTCGCTTCGTTTCTCGACTCTACTCACCCTGCGCTCGCTCACTCTCTCTTTCTTGCTCCCTTTTCTAGAGTCGTAACTTTTGCACCCTACGCGAGTGGCAGCGGCTATTGCCTGTTACGGGTATATCTATATATTACTTTTCTTGTGGAAGCGTGGTGTTTGTATATACACATACGTGGAACGTTCTGGGTGGAAAAGTTTGTTCTCGTCACGCGCGCGCTTCCTCACTTGCTGTATGTTTGTTGCTCTTGGACTGAAGTTTAATTATAGTCAGGGCAGTTGTAATTGTTCTTATTGAGAAATAGTTGTACTGGCTGACTTACATGAAGTTATAGTAAACATGTTATAGTCTTATATCGTCCATCAAGTAAAGCATTTTTTAAATCCAATTTTTGCACGCAAATAGACATAAATTAATTTAATATTTTTTGTTTCCCAGATTTAGAGTCATCGTCAAAAATGCAAAGATTTTTTCAATCTTTCAAAAGAAGCATTTTCATCTATAGTCAAATTTATATAATAATCGTTTGTAGCTTTACCACTCAATATGTTAAAAAATTGATTCGCTTCATTGCTTTGCAATCTAAGTAGTATAAACTTTCAAAAATTCTAGCATGAAAGAAATCCTTATTATTTATGAAAGATTGCAATAAATGTTTTCTTCTTCTTTGATTACTTTGAGTATTTTATATTTTGTAAATTTTGTATAATTTATATTATTTGTATTATATCTTATCGTTTACGAGATTTTTATTAAAAAATATCATTTATATTAAGAAAATAGTAAATTATAAAAATTTTAATACCTTTGTTCAAATACATCAATTTCGTTAGAACGCTTAGAATAGCTGTACGTATCTGGGAATCGCGTTACTTACATACCCGCCATGAATATAAAATTTCCAACTTTTCGTCCAACTATATTACTATCTACAAGACTTTTCCAACCCACCCACACCCTCTAGGAATATCGGCAACACTGTCACCGACACTACGGTCGTGCTAGGTGACGGACGCCAGGGCGTCGCGCCCTAACACACTGACGCGCGAAGGACGAAACGTAGACGACGACGACGACAACGACGGCGACGAGGGTGACGGCTCGGGAAATATGGCTCTAGTCGACACGATCGAGGCCGGGAAGGGGGCGGGGGTATGCAGGAAGACGAGAAGGAGGAGAGGGGGGAGGAGAGCATGGTGGCTGCTGCCCCCTTTGGAGGGGTGGGAGCTTGAGGCCCGAGTTAGTACTCTGCACGAGGACGAGATGTGCGCTATACGCGGTGGGGAGAAAGGCCGGCTGGCGGGCGGGACGCTTCTCCTTCTCCCCACTCCTTCTCGCGTGCTCCCCACTATTCGGCATCTCACGCTCTCTCCTCCATCGGTCGCTGGCAGCAGCGCCACCGCGGCATCGACGAAGATAGCCTCGTCCTTGTTGCGCTCTCGGACTGTAGCTGTTCGCGCTCACAAGATAGCCAGCCGGCGGATCGCGAGCGGAGCTCGTTTCTCTCAACTCTCTCTGTGTGCTGCTGCTCGGGAAATGAAGCGAACGTGTCCTGTCGACGATTGCGCCTACTACGTATACATATTACAGAGAGAAAGAGCGACGGCGAAGAGAGCTACGCGCGTGTGAATTTCACAGCAGCAGACCGCCGGCGCCAGTCGAGTCAACTCAACTCAGCCCAAGCCGCCTACTATAGAAACTCGAGAGTCGCGAACGATATTATACAGAGACTGGCCGCATGCTGGCCTTTTTGATCGTTTTATCGTGAGCCGACGACGAGCCGCGGCTGGATAGCAGAGCGGATTTTCCGCAGCGGGTCGTGTGCTGAACTTTTTTCTGTTTTCTCATGTAATTGAATATCGCGCGCTTCTGCAGCGTGCTTGATAAAGTTTTTTTTCAGTTTTTACTGTCAGCTTGCCTGGTTTGTAACAACTCTGACGTGTGCGCAGCTTTAATGAAGCGCGTTCGCAGTATACTTTTGATTGCACATAATTTAAATTGTTGGGGGATATAATTAAGATGATTGCAAAGTGTCAAGTATATTGCGGGGAACTTTTTTCGAGCACTGTTATTTGTGCTCGTGAAGTACTGATATTCGTTTAAGCATCAACCTTTCGGTTTATCCTTTTTATTCTATTAGGTTTTTGATATACGTTTAGCGTTTTTTATTTCATTACTCTGGTAAATACTGTTATCAAGAAAATACTTGAGAAAGTAAATAACAAAGTAAATATTGTGTATCGGAAATTTTCAGTGAGTATTGGTATAGTTTTTTTTTTTTTTTTTTTTATTAAAGAGCGCGTTATTCTATAATATTGTTCTGTATATTAAAATACACATAACTTATAATTAGCAGTAAGAATAAATTTGGCTATTTACGATTTCATCCTCTTATTCTAGATTTTCTAAACGCTAACTGTTTTTATTTCATAACTCTGAATAATAAATACTTGTATTGAGAAAAACTTGAGAAAGAAATATTATGTATCTGAAACTTCAATGAATATTGGTAGTTTTTTAAAATAAAATAGCGCGTTATTCGATAATATTTGATTATTAATTCAAGTAGATTGGTTTTTTATCATAAAACTGTTATCACGTTAAAAATAACACGATTCACTATGGTATTCCAAGTCACCAAATATGTAAATAATATATACGTAGCCTTGCAAAACATATATTTCATTAAATATTAAATTTGATTTATATACTTAAACGTGTCGATCAGAATATTACAAAAATAGGTATACTTGTAAATACACCAGCCTATTTCTGAATATAGGAGTTATAGACACGTAACAAATCTATTGTAGTGCTATAGCAAGTAGTATATACTAGAATGTTGCGACCACGTATAAATAATACCCTATCGTGGTGTATCTTTTTCGAAAGGTATAAAAATATGAATATGTAATATTTAATACAATACAATCGCTACCCATACTGCATTGAACGTTATAAATATAAACTCACTTCTTATTATTGATTAGAGATATTGAAACTTAATTTAATTAATTACGTTTAAAAAAGGGCAATTCTATCGAGTGCAAATTTTTTCATTTTCTACTTATTGTCATACATAAACATCACCTCAAATGCAAAACAATGTTGTCATTACAAATCAGCGTTTACGGCGGTACTTCAACTGAATTCCTGGGTAATCAGCAAGCAGGAGCTGCGCAACAATCAACAATAAAATGTCTCCAGCGCGTCTGCTCGAGTATAGTCGCGCTGTCCGCGAAAACAATTATCACCAAGAGAGCGCGCAAAACCTTGTTCAGTCCAGTGAGAGAGTAGTAGCTCGGCAAAAAAGAGAGTGCGTGCGCAGAAATCACACGAAGCAGCCCGCGCTAATCGGCTAAGAAACTCGCCTGTCGCTATATCCCCTTAGCCGTCGCTGCGAAACTTTCTTTCGGCTTCTTGCAACTTGCCAAGCGGCTCTATCTTTCTCTGTCTGTCTTTGCTTACGTACACAGAAGCAGCAAGAAACCTCGAGACGGGCTCCGAGGAATCGCAAGCGCGTCAAAAGTTTGACGGCACGCGCGTCGACTTCCATCCCTCTCTCGCGCGTTCAATCCACCATCCGAAAGTGATTGCTCGAGCGGGAGAAAGTAAAGGATACAGCGCAGCCGAGAAGGAGAAAGACGGAAAACGCGAAAGCCAAGTTTCTCTATCGGCCTGCTACAGAGCGAGCGAGAAGACGTGGAGAGAAGGAAGGGGGTGGGGGAGGCAGAGAGGGTGGTGTTAATGGGCGTACTCGCGGTTAAACACCCTCCGAGACGCGACGAGAGGAGAGGAGAGCCAAGTCGACCATACTCTCTGAGCCAACACACAATAGTCGAAAGAGAGAGAGAGAGAGCGAGAGAGGAGAGACACACACACACACATACTCACACACGAAATAATCGAGACGACGATGCGGCGACGGCAGATTTTCTCTCCATCTGCCGTCTCGCTCGCTCCAGTTGGCCCGAGGTGGGGAGATATCACGCGAGTGCGAGCGAGAAACTCGCGCCAGAGCTAGACGGAGAGAACGGACTACGAGCGCGTTGGGAAAGGCGTCGCGAGCAACCCCGCGCGGATTGGCGTTTGGGCGCCAATCCGCACGGCGAGCGCTCATTATCGCCCGACTCTCGGCGTCTCTCTCGCGGTGCCAGAGCGTCGCGCGTATACGTGTGTTTCTCGCTCGCGCGACCTCTCCGTCTCGCTCGCTCCGCACGTACTGCGCTAGCGCTGTCTCGCTCGTCGCTCCCCACCGTGCGCTCCCCCCCCCTCCCCCACTACCGCGCCGTATCTCCGACTCGAGCGCGAGAGAGAGACAGAGCGCAGAGACAGTTCGGGCGCTACTCGGCGGCGGGGAAGGGGGGAGGAGGAGTAGCCCGAGCTTACCGGCTCAGTCTTGGCGCTGCTGGCCCCCAGCATTCACGCCTCCCGCGAGTCTGTCTCTTTCTGTCGCTGCACGCAACACGCCGCCACCGTCGCGCCAGCCGGCCGTTTTCCACACGCTCTCCGCACACGTACGGCGCGACGCTCGCGACACCGGCGGTGCGAGCGAGACAGCCTGAGCGTAGCGAGTGGTGGGGGCGTCGGCGGAGGGGCGGCAGACCGGTTCGCGGCGCCGTCTCGCTCGCTCTCGCTGCTGCTCTGCTACCCCCTCTCCCGCTGGCTCGGCGCCGGCGGTGGTGGGGACCGTCGGGGAATGCGCGCGCACGCCCTGCGCTCTATCTTTCTCTCTCCCGCTCTAGCGCCGTCCTCGTCGCACTGGCGCTTAGGCCGCAGCGCTCCATCTCGCTCTTGCCCGGGCTCGGGCTGGCCGCAGCGGCGCACCGACACTTCTCTCTCACTCCGTCGCTCTGTCTCCCTCTCGCTCGCACGCTCGCTAGCTGCTCGTTCTCGTGTGTGCGCGCGCGCTCGCTCGCTCGCGACGAGGTGTGGGGGTGAGGCCTCGGAGAAGGTGTCAATCCTAGCGCTGCTCAGTGACCATCGCGGCACCACCCAAGTAACACCTTCGCTTCGCGCGTCCTCGCTCTCTGCAGGCCTGCGCGCTCTCTGGCCGTGAGTGTGTGAGAGCAGTGCAGCGCCGGCTCCGCCAGTAGAAGCAGCATCGCTCCGTCGCGCGTTACCTCGCTCATTATTATTGCACGTCGTCTCGCGTGCACGCGTGTGCATCGCTTCGCGAGAGAAACACGAGAGCGAGAGAGAGTCGAGACAGGAACAGGAGAGCGAAGCAAGCCAGTCTGCAGCAGCTCGTAATCAGTGTACGAGAATTGTTCGCGTGCAGTGTGCAGCATATACGCAACGAGTGTGCGTGTGCGATAATATACATTCATAACCTCAAAAGCGGAGCAGCTAGTTGAAAAATAGTGCCGCGGGATATGCCGTGCTCGACTGGCTCGTCGGTCTGTGATTTCGGAGCGGAAGTCAGTGAGGTGCCCAGTAGGAAGGTAGCATGAGTGCCAACAGCAGCAGAAGCAGCAGCAGAAGTAAAAGTAGCAGAAGCAGTAGAGCGACGACAGGCCGTCGGCAAGCCACTCGCCGGCCGTCGGAAGCCGTCACGGCGTTGCCAAGCACGCGCTACTGTACAGCCGCAGCCTCTGAATAGGGGGACTCGCGCGCGCGCCAGCTCCAACCGTTGCTTCTTTCATCACGTTTGAGAGATCCGAGAGTGCACGGGAGAATCGTGGTGAAAAAAACAGTGGCATTGCGTCGAAGTGGAAGATTGAAGTTGTGTGCGCGGATTGTGAGACGATGACGATGCCGGATTGCACTGGGAGCGAGTGCCGTCGTCGCCGCCGCGAGGGAAGTAGTGCTAGTAATAATCGGCGTCGCGGAAAAGTGTCCAGGGCTTGAGAGCGACACGATGATGATGACAATCGCGCGAATAGAACTAAGCAGTTATCAGAGGTACAGCGACGACGTCGACGACAACACAGTGCTCGCGAGTGTGCGTACATAGAAGAAAAATATTAGTTGGCAGCGAGAGTAGGCAAAGAAGAAGAAGAAGAAGAAGAAGAAGAAGAGCAGGAGACAGCAGACGAGTTGGAGTTGTCAGCAGTAGAAGCAGCAGCAGGAGAGCCGGTAGGTGCAGACATTGAGTCCCTCGTAGGGTTCAATCTCGCGCGTCTCGCAGGGCAGAGCAGCTCTTACCCATCCTCGATGAGATTCGAACAAGACACGGCGTGCAGGGGTACCCACTGCGCCAGCACTCCGCTACCGGCCACACTGCAGCAGCAGCCTCTTCACCTCCACCAGCCCCACCTGAACAGCCTGAGCCACCATCACCACCACCACCACCTCCACCACCATCACCAGCAGCTGAGCAACCTCCACCTGAACAACAACCACCAGCCGCTGAATCCGCTGCAGCATCAGCTCGCCTCGCGCACCGACACGGAACTGGCTCCGTACGCCGTCGCCGGCTCCAAGGACAGCGTCGTCAGCGCCGGCGGCGGCGAAGAGCCACCCGCGGCCAAGAGGCAGCGCTCGACGCCGCCCGCGCCCGCCGACCTGAGCTCTCCGCCACCGGCGTCCACCGACAGCACGAGGAAGCAGCAGCAGCAGCAGCGGCAGCGCAGCCCCGCTGCGGCGGAAGAAGAGGAAGGCAGCAGCGCTGCCGGGGAAGCAGCCGCCAACACGGTGCTCAGCAGGCCGGAGTCGGGCGGCCCTGGGATGGCGTACCCAGCGCCGGCCGCGGCACTCAGCAGGCACTCGCCCTTCGCCTCGGCCACCGCCAGCGCCGCGGTCGCCGCGGCCACCACGACCTCCTCCACGGGCTCGAGCAGCGCCAGCAGCGCCAGCAGCTCGGCCAGCTCCAGCGGCAACCCGAACGGCAGGCTGCCAGCCCCAGCGGCCCCGCGACCCACGGACTTTAGCGTCTCGTCGCTGCTGACGGCCGCCTCGGTCTCCTCGGCCCAGTCGCAGGGCAGTGCCTCGCCGCCCGCCGGCGGCCCGGGCAGTCCCGCGGCCGCGCCCGAGACCCCGCCGCCGCCCTTGCGGGGCCAGGACCTGTCCTCGAGCTCCTCGCACGCGGCCGCGGCTGCCAGCTACTTCGGGGCCGCGGCCCTCGCCGCCGCGGGATTCTACAACCCGGGAGCCCACCTGCCGCCCGCGGGATCGCCCAACGCCTCCCATCATCTGTCCGGCAAGGGCATCCTCGGGGGATCTCACCACCATCCGCAGTTCAGTCCCCAAGGCATCGGTCCGCCAGGTAAGTGCACAAGAGGCGCGCTTTTGGTATTCGAGACGGAGCCGCTCGCTACTGCCCAATTGACAAGGCTAATCGGCGCCGAAGAGTCGCTTCTCCGCCGTAAAAATCGCCATTAGCTCGACTCTGTCTTCTCAACCTCTCCTCTCTTTCGTAATCCGGACACGCAGTCGATGCGCGGCTACCGTTTGTTGTGCGCATACGAGCTCCTCTTATACTCGTTAGAAGTGGACGTCGTTTTTTTACCTCTGCGCAGGGTTTCTTAAAATTCCGGGCTCTCGCCCTCGCGCGCCCACGAAAAAAAGCTGCTGGACGTTTCAGAGAGCACGCTCGTGGAATGCTCAATCAGATCCGCGTGTGAATACGCATATTTCGCGCGAGTTCCCAAATTTATATAGGCGCGCAGTGTCTTCTGCGCGGGCTCTAGCCTGTACTGTCGTATTTTGTTTTTATCGAGGAACGACGCGTCGTGCTGTTTTCGTTCGTCGCTGAAAACGCGCGTTTTTGCGCTTTCGAAAACGAGTTTTCGCATCGGATAGAGATAAGTGTGGAGTCACTTTCTATTACGGAAAATTCGCTCGTAATTGCGGAGAAAAAATACGCAGGCGAAAATTAACAGCTCCTCGCGCACGGCGTACACAACAGCGCAGCTTTGTCTCTTCGGTAAAGTCCAGATGGGATTTTGAATGCCAAGTGGCAAAAAGTTCTGTCTCGTTACGGGCAAATTTATCGCTCATCGAAGATTGATTGACGCGTACGCGCGGCGAAGAAATCGTAAGCTCATTGGACGCGTAAATCAGAGAGAAACGCTTATTCATAAAGTCTAAAAAATAATTGCAGGCCGTAAAGCTGGCTTTTTATTAGATAAGCGCACTACGAAACTCGTCGATCGTCGTAAAGCCGCTCGTTTCACTAGGAAACTATATAACAATTTTCCCCGCCTCGGCGATGCAGCATACAATGTACGAATATTCGCGAAGCCGAGTGTCAGCTGAGTTCGATATTCAGCCAAAAAAACGGAACGTCACGAGCAGTATATGTTTTCTCGCTGTGTGACGAAAAGTATAAAAACAAATCACGCCAACGAAACTGCGCTAAATTTAGAGTCGTCGCAAATCAATTCCGAGCTTAGAGCTGAGCGATAATAGCACGCGTCAATTTTTTTCGAGCACACGTGTCGGGCTTATCGCTTTTAATGAGGCCTCGGCGGTATACGAATGAAAAAAAGTGATGATGATAATTCAAAAATAGCGAAAACGCCAGCTTTTTATCGCATGCTGGTGTCACAATGGCGATAAGAGGCTGCGTTTCTCACGCCGCACGCGAATTCTCTCTTTCTCAAAACTTCCTTAATCCTCGGAGCGAGTATATCTCTCGCGGAAAAATCGTCGAGCACAGAAAGAGCAGCAGCAGCAGCCGCAAACTGTGTCCTCAGCAGTCCTCGGTGACGGCGGCGGCGGCGGCATTGCGGTGATTAATCTTGCCAAGGGCACATGCATGTTCTGCAGGCTGTGCAGTAGCTCGCGAGTCTCTTCTCGCGGCCGGGCGAGAGAAAACGCTCGGCGCATTCGGAATGCGCTCCCGTACGTAATTCTCGCTTGTGTGCAGCTCTCGTGGAGCCGACGCCGCTATAAACAAAAGCGAGAGAAAAAATGCCCACGACGAATAAGGCACCGCGCAATTCCAGCGTTGCACATTCACAATCGCGCGTCACCATTCGTATTCCCGATATCTCTGTCCTCCTCTAGAAAGAGCGAGAGAGAGAGAGAGAGGCGATGCATTTGCGCGCGCGCGAATATCGAGAGCGGAGCAATCGAGGCAGAAATGCCGAGCGATCGCGACCGATTTCCTCCGCGAGAGGAGAAAGAGAGAGAGAGAGGGAGAAGAAGAAGACAGTTGGACCGAGCGTTCGATTGAAAATCCCTATATATACTGCTATAGAGACGCTTCGCGGCGGGCTGTGACACGCGCCTAATTTGTTATTCACCGTTCCTCTGCACCGCACCGCCGTGCCATGCCGTCGAGGGGAGAAAACGAGGGAATCGAGAGCATCGCGGACTCCGGTTGTTTCTGTGTTGCTGCTGCTGCTGCTGTCCTTTTGAATCTTTATTTTCGCGAGAGAGGGCCGATTACGCGCAGCCGGAGTTTTTCACGCGGTATTTATCGGGACGGGTTGTTTTCTCTCTGTTTTTTTTTGTATGATTGTGAATAGTGCAGCCGAGTGATAAAGGGGGAGTTCTCCTCGGCTTTGTTGAATATTTTACCGAGCATTTAGCCGGCGGTGGGATGAAAGTTTGGAGGCCAAGAGAGCATTGTACCTAATTGCGAGAGAGAGAACTTTTCAGAGAGTCCAAACAAAATACCGCGAAAGAGTTTCTCAACTTTGTGTCTGTATAGGTATATATACGTACATCAAAGTTGTTTCCAAGTCCTCTAATCGTTTTCCGATATACTTCTCAGGAGAATCATCATCAGCCGTGTTTTATACAGCGGAATTCCAAAGTTTTGACAAGTGTGTCACTGTATCGATATACAGATCCTATAACATCCGCACATCAGGGCTAAGAGATTAAAATTCTCAAGACGCGCGAGTTGTACCACGTGAATCACTCTCTCGCGGCTCTCACGATATTATTCCGATGCGTCAGTAGTCCGCGTATAAATTACCGCGCACGGGGGTATGATAATCGGTGCCTCGACGTCGGCGTTGTCTTTAGCTACGATTTTTCGATTCATAATGCCGCGTGATTATTTATCGACTCGCTTCGATCTCTCTCGCTTATTAATCTTCTGGACACACTTTTCTCAATTTTCTCATCAGAGCGCGCGAGTTTTTTCCGCTCGACTACTATTAATGCCTGATTAATGGAAATACGTCTCGCTGATTTATAATAATTACGAGCGCTTTTCTGAAGCAGGAAACCGATCCGGTATATAGGCTGTTTTTTTTTTTTTTTTGTATTTCGCTACATCAGGACTAACACGACATGATTCTGTACAAGATTCGTGGGAGAGTAATGTTAAAACAAACTCAGGCTTGTGATTTTCTACGAGACGCGAGCAAAAAAATGTTTATCTTTGCGAGATAAAAATAATAACCTTGATTCGCGGAGGTCGGAGAATCAAAATTTCGGAATGCTCAACTGTATATTATTCTCGCAGTAAGCATTGATAGAGGGTCAGAGGCGAAAATTTAATTTGCACTGTTGAGCATGCATATATAGGCTGCAGTTAAATGCTGAAAGTCAGCTGACAGTGATAAACACGAGCGCGAATTTCAGGTTAGGCTGCGTATACTGCACGCACGCACATATTGATCTCAACTCTTTCAGGTTATGTGTCGAGTGCATCAGTATACAAACTTGTGTGCACAGCTTCTTAGAACTTTATATTCTCAAACAGACTGCACTTACGAGCCTATATAGCAACGCGATACAAAAGTGCAAACTATCAACAAACGTGTCAATATTTACGGTGAACCACTGCATATTATACGAGGCTCGTTATCGTCGTATTTACAGTTGCATTTTGTAGCGCAGAGATTGAAGTGCTCCGAGCATCGTTATTGGCAATTTCTCGAATCTTCTTTGAATAACGTATTGCTTGCCCGAAACAATGATAGCGAATGAAAAGAAAAAAGCAAAATCGCTCGCGACGCTCGTGCACACACACACACACACACACACACACACACACACACACACACATATAGCTCGCTGATCATCGAGGTCACGCCTGCCGCCGAGACAACAATCGCCGAATATATCGTTTGAACGCGTTTTGTATAAAGTAGCGCCTTGGCATCAGAGAACAACAAGCTCGACTTTTCCTCGAGATTACGCAATTTCGATGAATACATATCGGTTCATCGTGCGAAATTATCCGCTCGACGCTGCTCGTTCTTTTTTTGACACAGCTCTTTTGTCGTAGAAGATTATTATCCAAGATACCTTGATATTTGAATTACCAAAATATGAAAATGCTTTTCGTTTGTATATAGCTATCAATCCATATTAAACCTGCTCGTCGTGTGTTTTTCATTAATTCAGCTTTCGTAAGCCAGCGCGCGCGTGGCTTTTCAATTTTTCCGAGTTGGACCTCCTTCTCTTTCTTCGAGGCTCATCATCAGACAGATGGCTATGAGATTCTAATTTATGACTGATGGGATGACTTATGATTCATGACTTTCGTTCCCAATATTGCGTCAGGCAATTAGTCGATCTGATTTAGCGTGACTGTTGTATATTTTCGTCTATACGCACAGTAATTTACACAATACAAAAGGTAACGCGATCGGAGAGCGCATAGTCTTTATCAGCGTACAGCCGTGTCAGCTCAACAGGCTAATTACACGCGCGCGCGCACCTATCCCAAAAATCCGCGACAAACGGCAGCAGCAGTAACAGCACTCACGGCTGCGTCCTTTATCGCGTAAAACGCTTCTGAAAGGCTGTCGTTGTTGCACGCGTCTGGCCGGCCAATTAAAACCGCTAATTGCCGCTTAAACGTCAGTCTCGGGTCGATAATCGCCGGGCCAGAAGATAGACCGTGCACAAAGGGCCGCCCACCTTCGTATATATAAATATATGTGTAACGCGTGCAACAAAGACGCGTCGCATGCGAGAAAAGAGATCTGTGTCGTGTATGCTGGACGCGTGCATGCGCAGTTTTATCAACGGTCCGCGTCTGTCTATCTATATATCCATCTCTCTTCTCTTTTGATCGCGAGCGCTGGCGCTCTATATAGCAGCAGCAGCAGCAGCAGCAGGTATATAGATACATGCATGCGCACACGTGGAGCGGCGGCCTTTTTCCTAATGAGGGCCGCCTAGCGCGCTCGAGCCGGCCGCGGTAAGTCTTTTTAACGCGATAATTATAAATTATCGGGCACGCGGATCGTTTTGCTCGACTGGCTCGGGCTTCGAGATACACTTTCAGAGCCGGATGGCTAATAAGCCGGCCGAGCGTCTATTGATCTTAATTAAAGCTAGCTTTTATAATGTTTTCTCTCTCAGTCTGCAGAGCTATATATGTAAGCTGCGAGGTGTCGACATGCTGCGAACCTTTTTTTTCCCCGCATAACAAACAAAAACATCACGCGTTTCGTTTATTCAACACTCGAAGGCGGATCCACCCATCGGCGAGTCGATTTCGAAAGCAATAAGCGCGTGAGCCGATTTCTGCGAACAATCGAGCGCGACTAGGCTGCAGCAGCGAAACATTTTACGATATCCCATTTGAATTGTCGAGCGAGGCTAGTAGACGCTAGGCCATCAGGCCTCGTGCGCCGAAGACAATTGCTGTCATAGATTGCTCTATTGACCCACGGGCGAGTGCGTCAATTCTATTTTTAAGCGCTAGCTGCCACAGCACAGACTAGCAGCAGTAGCAGTGGACGATCAGAGAGAGAGAGAGAGCTGCGGTTAGAGCTAAAAACTCGGTAATTGTTTGCGCACGCGGGCAATTAGCTGCGTATGCGAGAGACCTGATCCGCCCTTTCTTCTCTGTACTGCAGCGGCTTTCGATTTTCGACTGGATTCTTGGCTCTGATATGCTCTCTTTACCGGTAATCAGAGCAGAAGCTTTTATATACTCGCTCGATAATTTTCTGCAACTGCCGCGGATTGAAAATTACAAGCATCTCGAAAGCAGTTATTACGCGTAATGAAGCAGCAGCAGCAGCAGCCTCCGAAAAATCAAGCCGACAGCTACATATAGTCCTGCAAAATTCGGCCCTCCTTTGGTGTATAAACGATCTTAAAACAATAAAAATCTCTGGTTCATTCAGCAAATTATTCTTTCATCGTTCCGTTTGATCCGCTTTATTCGTACCGCCGCCGCTACGCGCGGCTTATAACCGCATTTACTTTTGGACTCTTTGAAGAACATCGGACTTGTATACGTATATACTCTCTCTCTCTCTCTCGGGGCCATTAAAAAGCCCGCGCGCCTTCGTCGTCGTGTGCTGTGCTCTGTGAGACAAAGGAGATTTTTCGGCGACGTTTCATTCATGCGCTCTTTCTTCTCTGTGATGTCTCTCGTTTTTTTTCGCATCTCGTCGCTGCTGCGCTGTTGTAGACGGAAACGAAGGAGGGAGAGAAAGAGAGGACTCGGCTTTTCTAGCCGCGGCTATAGATAGGGATCTTGATGGGCTATACGTGCGAGCGAAATTCGCGGTTTTTCGCCGAAGGAACCATTCATGACTTCTCTCCGCGGCGGCGAGAATTAAAAAGTCAGCGCACGGCTCGAGACACTTTCGCGACGAGCGAGGAGGATTCCGAGATATGAGTTATATGTGCGGGCCGAGTTCATTCATATAACCTGATTGTCTCCTTCTTCTTCTACTCCTTTTTTTTCATTCAGCTTTTCGTTAGCTAAGCCGAGCACGAAACCGAAAAACGAGTCTCAGTTTGTTGAATGAAATCTCGCCACTCGTACGTTCTCGGAATTATTAAATTTCTCGAGCGTATATTTATGTAGTAGATATCAAAATGGCTGTACTACTGTTATTAACGACGTTTTTTGGGTCAGATTCGAGCAATCCTAGCTCTCAACTCTATTTCGAACGGCGAACGTTTGCGCGTGGCATTTTAATTTTTTGTTTTTTTTCAAACGGAAACATTACGAGCGCTCTTCTTGAATGAAATCTGGTTTTTATCGGCGGGATATATGGCTACCGGAATGGAAATTTCGAGTCGGTTGTAGGATTTTATTTTTAAAACGCTCAAATATTCCGGACGCGCAGCGAGATTATTTTATTGCAAGCCTGCGCCGTCCACATACTAATAAGTTTTCGTCGAGAATAATATATAAAAACCGCTTGTGTTGCTCTCGTGTGTACGAAAAATGAATCTCGGAGTGACTGCTTAAAAGTCGATATCGTTTGTTTACCTTAAATCGCGCGTAACTCGCATGTGTAACCTTGTGAGCGAATGTTAATACTGATAAAAATTGAAATTTGCAGGACTGGGACTGGGTCCGCAAACGACCGAGGAAGCGCACGCAGTCTTAGCCGCAGCGGCAGCGGCGGCGCTTCACCACCACCATCAGGGCGCGGCGGCGGGTGGGCCCGGCGGAATGAGGCCCCTCAGGCCGCCGTTACCTCCGGGTATGATGCACAGCTCGCCTCATCCTCTGGCTGGTCACCATCCGCTCGCCGGACCACATCCGCACCTGGTGCCACCACATCCAGAGGACGACGGCATTGTCGACGACCCCAAGGTTACCCTCGAGGGCAAGGAGCTCTGGGAAAAGTTCCACAAGCTCGGTACCGAGATGGTCATTACCAAGAGCGGCCGGTAAGTGTCTTTTGCTGTTATGTATTCTGCGTTGCTCTGTGCGGGAAGTGCCAATGAATACACATTCAGAATAAGCATCACGATATTTCATTGGCACCTTCTCAATGGTTTAAAATTAAACAAAAACAAAAAAAATATTTTGACAACACGAAAAAGTTTACGCTATAAATAACAGAACGCGATCTAGTGCTTGCGCGCACAGTCGGCCAAGATTACGCGTCATCCCGTTGCCAAAAGGCAGTTTCGAAAATAATCTCTTCCTTACACCAGCTTGCTAATATACGTATACCTATAGAGGCCGGCTCTATACAGCTATCGGATTTTCAAATCGCGCTCTAACAAGAGCCAACTCTCGGGGGCCCTTAATTCATTCCGCACGCACACAAAGCGGCGCGCGAGGCGCGACTTTTCCCGAATCTATTTTCGCGCCAGACGTCGACGACGATCTTTATCGCCACGCGCTCACGTCAATTCAGTGAGAAAATCTTTCATCTCACTGTGTATATATATAAGTGTAAATAGCCTCTTCTCAGATTGTGGTTTCTAAAGTTTCGAGCGGAATGCAGTATTATTTTTGCTTGCTCGTAATTATGCTCTCGACAATTCTATTTTGAAAAGTTAATTTTCCGAGCTGAGGTGAAAGTTTCTTTTTTCGTGGAGTATAGCCTGCAGCTTCGTTCTCGAATTGTGCAAACTCGTTGTTCTCTAGCCGAGCTCGGGAGCAAACAAGTTATCGAAAAGGATAATTTTGTCCATCATCAGCTGCAGCAGCTCTGGAAGACGCCGTAAATCTTTTTTGCTCTTCGCGAGAGTTTCTCTTTTATTTTGCAAAGTAGTCGAGAGCGTGTATATAAGAAGCGTCCGATCAGCAGCGGAAATCACAGCCGTTTAAATGGTCAGCAGTGAGAAAAATTCGCTCGGCTTTCTTGTACACGCGTCAGAGTTATAATCCTCCGTACACACACACGCAGACAGGAAATTTCTAAAATCAAAAGCCCTCGCCATACAGAGGCTGTGTGTGCAGCAGCAGCAGCAGCAGCAGCGGCACTCACACCCTCGACACGACGCGCAGCGGTCGATAAGCGTATCGGAATCGCGTTGCGCGGCTCTCTCTCTCTCTCTCTTGCCTTATCCCTCCCTCCCATCGACACATGCACGGCACGCGGATGAAAAGTTCGCCTGCAACTCGCGAGGGCACTCCCTCGCTGTGCTGCTGCACACACATAACCTACCCTCGTGTACTGCCGATAAGCAGTGTATATATGTGTGTACTACCTTCTCTCTCTCTCTTTCGCGAATTTTCCATCTGCGAGTGTCATCGCGGCGACGGCGGCTTTTTTCTCTTGGCGCAAGTTTATCGAGATGCATTCGGGTGTGTTCATATATAGCGGCTCTGGATTGAAACGGCATTAGAGTCTCGACGGAAATTACGCAACTCGAGTGAAAGAAAAATTTCCAAGAATCTGATATTCAAATGACGATCGACGCAAAGCGGCAATCGTCACACGCGTCGCGGCCAGATTAGGCGTCAATTCCGTCGCACCAAAAAGAACTTTCCGCGCGAACTCGACAATAGAGCCGCCACCTTCACCCTAATTAGCATACATTACAATTGACGTTGTCAGTCGGCGAGTTCGCGCGCGTTTCAATGCTCCGTACGAGTATAGCGTTATAGTGTATAGTCGTGACGGAAATATAATGGTTTCTCGGCTCGTATATTATATATCAGTAGATTGAAATTAATTGCATACTTTCGAGAGTTGAAAAGGAGCACGAATTTTCAAGCTCGCGTGATCCGCGCCATTAGATGGCAATCTAAAAAATTTCAGAGAGCTCCGTGTTTATGTATACATATATGTGGAGCATTGTGCTGTGTATAGGGCATCTCGCATACAGTGCTGTAAGTCGTCGATGACTCGGAGGCCTGTAATTTATTCTTTAAAGATACTTACCGCTGTTAGCGAGTCTTGTGCATAGCGTTCCGTGAGTCGTGAATAAAATATGCCCTATGAAACTTTGATGCGAATGATCGGCACTTGTTCCCCCGCGTATAGTATTTTATACGGTCTGATCGAATAAGCGACTATTTACGCGTGCATCCACATTCCATAGACTGATATAAAACTAAAATTACGAATACGTCACCTAATCGCTCCTCTTGCCTCCAGAAAAATCTCTCTCTCTCTCGGCCAATAGAGCTAGATAGATAAAATAAACAATTTCAGACACGTCACCCTCGGCAACAGCCCCGGCAAACACGATCTGCAGGCGTATCCCATCCATCCACCCACCCATCGACCACCACGTGTAATACACACACGCATATATGCGCAGCTTACTTACAGTATACTTACCTTAGCTCACCCCCCCCTATATAGCTTATACTAGCTAGCCGAAGAAAAGGGTGTAGTGTTGTGTTGCGCGTTCATATTTAATGCGCATCGCATGCGCGCAGCAACTTCTGCGTGCCGGCGATCAAACTTTTTCCGCGGTTCGTGTGCGTGAGCTTGCTTATAAGCCAAGCATCACTGACGGTAGCTGCGAACCCCTCTCGACCGACTCTAATGCGCGCACGTTTGCTCGCGATCGCGATTTCGCCTCGTGTAAGATTGCTCCGTGTGTGTGTGTTGTCCAACTGATTTGTTTAGGATTAGCGATCGTCTTTGTGTATATTGTCTATCGATTATTGCGATTATTCTATAGAGGGATGTTTAGTACGTAACCCGACAATAAAAGATGGTATATAACAGACATGTATATAATATGCGGGGGAGGGATAGAAGCGTATACGCATATTATAGATGCTTATCGCGCACAGCCTCGTGTGCCTTTATACGTGGACACGTATTATACTTCCGTGGCACGGATGCGTGTTTACTATGGGAATCTAATGTGGAATTATATTAGCCTCGTGAATTCGCGATATAGGTGCTCTTAACGTGGGCGGATAGACTTTACGAGCCTCGCGGAGTAGCGAGGTGTCGGTTACGGTCGGCTCTACAACTTATACACACACACACACACACTCTGTATAGTTCCGAAAATGTTTATTTATAGGCTCCATTTCGCGTTTTATCGCGTGGTTATAAAAGCGAAAAATAACTGTGACCGCCACAGTTATGCGCCGAAAGCTCGATTCGCTAATTACGGTTATACCCTGATGCTCCTCATATGCGATCTCGCCGGAGATGAGAATCCGTATTAATTAAATAAAACGCAGGCCCGATGCGTGTGTGGCTTTGCTCGTGACACTTTTGCACGCGAAACTTTTATTTATGCGGGCCGGCGATTTAGCAGTGCCCTCGCGCACGGCGGTCTCTCTCGCGGGAATTATGAAAAGGTTGATTTACGAGAAGAGCCCGCTGGTGCACTTTCTGCTCTTTTTTTTTCTTAGAGAGGCCGGCGGCAGCATCACCGCGTATATAGTTTCGAAAATTACGAATTGATAATTTTTCGAAGACGACATTACGGCGTCGAGGAAATATGCGCGACAACTTTATTGAAAGCTGCTGCTGCTGCTGCTGGCAAAAGGGAGAAATTAAAAGCCCAACGACATAATCGGTCCCTCTCTCGAAAATAATACACTCCTCGGAAATTTCGTATAAATCAATCGCGCTCGCGCGCGCGTGAAAAATGGAAGAAAATCCCGGCGTGTATATGGTTTATTTAATCGCGCAGCAGCTCTGCCTGGAAATCGCTCTAAATCAATCCGTATCCGTTAAATCGGCCCTCCAACAAGCACTCTCTCCACCTCCTCTCGATAGATATAGCTAGCCCCTGCTCGATGAAGAGCCAAGAAGACGAAGAAGAAGAAGAAGAAGAAGAGAAGAGAGAGAAGTGGCCGAGCCTTGGGCTCCTCTCCGAGAGAGAAATCGCCTATCTCGCAGCATAACAACAGTGGTCGATAATTACACGGCTCGAAATTACGCGGGCGCGCGAGCGAGAGAGAGTTGCTGCACGGCCCCGTCGTCGTGTGGTCTACGTCTCAATATGCTGCTGCTGTTGCTGCTTTTTCTCTCGCTCCTTTTTTCTCGCGTACTCTTACTCATTCAGCTTCTCTCTCTTTCTCTCTGCTATGCGCGCACCCACGTACCCATTTCCTCGTAAATAGCCTCGGAATCGTCCTCCGATGCTGCGGCTGTATTGATTCGACGATGCGTAAACATAAACAATTTTCGCCTGTTAATTCATAGTCCAAGCCATTCTCGCTGCACGTCTCAATACACACAGCCATCGGGCGAGATCGCCGGAGGTGCGTACATTATATTATGCATGTATGTATACGCGTACACGCACGCACACACTCGGGGGTTGAGCGGCGGCGGCGGCGGCGGCGGCGGCGGCGACGGAGAGACAAGGAGGGGGTAAATAATGCAGCAACGCAGCGCTGCAGCGACTATACACGAGAGGAGGAAGTCGACCGGAGGAAAAAAAGTGAGCGAGAAAGAGAGACGAGCTGGCTTAAGTATGGGGCCGAGTTAACGATGTTTGTTTTATACATTGGCAGCCTCTTCGAACCTGTAATCTTTCTAAACGAGATATTACCGGCCGAGAGAGAAAGAGAGAACGAGAGAGAGAGAGGGAAGGAGCGCGATGCGAAACCCCATACCACACACACGGTTATAACGCGAACGCGGAGGGGACTGCTGGGCCCTCGGGCCCAAAATTGCACCCTCCTTCTTCTCCTTTTGCTGCTGCTGCTGCTGCTGCTGCTGCTCTCATTTGGATGTGTGTGTGCGCGCCTCACGGGTACTTAAATTACCGAGCGCGAAAGAAGCTGCGGGACGGAGCAGTTTGCTCGCTCGACGAACACGAGGGAGAGAGAGAGAGACGGAGAGAGTCAAGAATGCTGGATAGAGATATTTAGGCTTCTGTTTTGAAAAACGAGCGGACGCGCTCTGCTTTTTTTCGAAATTCCTCGCTGCTCGTTGCTTTTTCTTTTTGTTGTTATTATTATTATTAATAAGTTGGGAGGAAAAGAGTTTGAGAAAATCGCTTGAGAGCGGCGAGGCGGGAAGCCGTAGGCGGTTGTCGTGAAAACGAAAATCCAAAAGTAAACTGCGCTAAGCCTCGGTGGCTCTAATGCACTCCTGGTAATGCGATTAAATGCCAAGAGCCCGGATTTTTCGAGACAAATCGCTTGAAGCATCTGAGAAGCGCGTTACATAATCGAATCACCGATTCATTGAATGCAACGGCTAAGCGGATATACACACGGTTAATGGTCATAATAGTTGCTGTTTATAAACGCTCTTCTTTTTTCCCTTTCCGCAGAGGCGCCTCTAGGTCGGGACACGCAAACGCCTGACGTGTCATTATCGGGTGAGAAAATATTAAAGAGCTGTAGAATGATGATGTGCGTGCGGGTATTATAAGCGTAAACCGAAGGGCAAACGATGCGGTTGGATTAAAAATTTAAAAATCTTGTTCGTCCGTCGATTTAAGTATGCTAGGCTCGTTATTTTAATTTGTATAATGTAATAATAATAATCTATAATTCAGTATTCACGGAGAGAAAAAAGACCCGGTACGCTATCAATCAGTGGTACCAAGCCATTGTCGCCGTGTACAAAACAGTTTTGGATAGGCCTTTTCAATTTTCCGGCTCTCTAGTCTTTGGCAATCCAAGATAGGTGGCGGATAGACGCTCTCCTATTTCCCACACCACGATCACTTGATTACTGGTTGTTAAATTCATTACATTAAATCTCTTAAAGTATCCAAAAAATTCACGTAGAATCCAGACAATTTGCTAGGTATGTATAAAAATTTATGCACAATAGATATCCTGATCAATGAACATCATTATCGTTGATGATAAGTGCCCAATTATTAGAATTGCAAAAATATTTATTGAACAAAAATTTATTGATACATGGAGAAAAAAAATCACTTTTGCGGAATAAGTCGTAGTAGCTCCACCACCGCTTGAACTTACCGGCTAACGACGATAGGTGGCGCATGGGCACCTTTCCACTTCCCTCATCAGAATCAGCAAGCAGAGTGTATATATAGAGGTGAGCCGCCTGTGTCAAAACTACCTTGTTTGTTGGACCTGCTTGAGCTACTCATGCTATAACTGTCTAAGACTTGAGTCGGTAGATAAGATTGGTTTCGAATATGATGCCACACGCCGCACATACCCCTACAAAGTATCCAAGCACTTGACAAAATATACAATGTAAGGTCTTTAACTATACCATCAAACCGTCGCTCATCGTCAATAGCATTGAATTTTTTACCATCCATATACACAATGACGTAGGTGTATATGCATGATATAGCGCATGAGCCGCATGCCCAACGCGCATGTCGAACTTTGTTCCACTTTTACCTTCAGCTCACGCGGCCGCGCACATACATAAACACTGCAGCAGCAGCATGACTCTTTACGCCGTTTCGCGCATTCAACCCTTTCCCCGGATACACGCTGCAGCCACACGCACTTTTCTCTCTCTCCCGCGTTTCTTTTTTTTCCTCTCCGGCAAGGGTAAAAGTCGCTCCGGCAAGGCAATCGCGAGCTGCTCTGCTCTCCCCAGGGTCGTCGCGCTTATATATATGCGAGCGGTGGTTAGACCCGCCGTAATTAGCCGTAGAGTCGTCGTCGTCGTCGTCGTCGTCGTGACGACTGAAAGAGAATGAGAGAGAAGAGAATCTTTTTTGTTGTAGACACTGAAATCGGCCCGTGTATTTCTAATTCGAAAAGACCCTCGTGTGAGTGTAAATAAATATTTCACCCTCGGAACTTTTCAGCGAGTCGCTTAAGCATTCTCTTCGATCCATTCTAATACCCGGGCGCTATACTGCTTCTCTGCGCGCTTATAGGAGCCGCCACGACGGATTCTCAAGATCCCCGGGGAATTCGCTCGCGGCTGTGTGCACTCGACTTTCTTGACTCTCCGCGCGAGCCTCTTTTATTTGGGTTATAACGCCTCGTGTGCGCTGTCTGGAATATTGTCTGTGCCGGTCTTTTGCGACTGCGCGATATCGTGCGTTGTTGCGCCTTGCACAGAGACGCGCAGGTGTCCGATGATGATTTAAAGCTACATTCAAAGCAGCTACTTTGCAGTGTACGAGACGCACTTTTGTTTCCTTCCCTCCCCTCTCCACTTTGCCGGCATAATACGCACTTTTCTCGCGTCTCCAGAAGAGTTTCTTTCATGATGATATATAGAAGTGCAGAAGAAAATTCCAGCCGAGGAATAAGTGAGCTTTTATTTCCGGACGCGATAATTAAGCTGCTTAGCGCCGCAAGTGCGAGCTCGAGTCTTTTCGAGAATTCCCAAGTTGCAGCTAGTTAATAATTATACTCTCTAATTATATCGGGTTTTTTGTTTAATTACGCTAACAGCCGCGACGACGCGTCACTATCGCGTTAAGGGTGTACGTATCAGTGCAGAGGCGCATCGCGTGGCAGACTTTTTGTTGGCGCACAAAAAGCCCATTTTCGCTTGTTTCGCCTTCGAAGAAGAAGCCAGTAGCGGTGCAGCCTGCAATACGGGCGAGAAATCTCGGTTCGCCGCGCGCGCTCGCAGCGAAAAATCATTTTGCTCGGAATTATATGCTCGGGGATCGTCATTGTTCTCGAGGCGTAAAAAAGGGACGCTCCAGCTCGCACTTAGTATTTCACCCCCACATCTCGCTCTCAACCCTTATCTCGGGCACATTTTAACGCGTTTCGAGGCTGCAATGCGTGTGAGTACGTGTCTGTGTGTGTGTGTATAGTGTATACATCAAGTTCACGGCTCTTTTGTGTTTTCTCGTGTCGATAATTAGCTGCGTTTTCTTCTTTATTTTGTATATGCGATAAATACTCTTTTTTTCCTCACCTGCAGCAGCAGCAGTTACCTCTTTGAACCCAAGAAACGCGAGCCCCGGTAATTTCGCATTTTTCGAGCTATACTCCGCGGACGAGAGCGAACGATGCAGCCTGGAAATAAAAAGCGTGTATGTAAATTAACTCGTACTTTCTCGCCTCGCACGCGACGATGAGACGCGCCAAGTACCAGGAGAGAGAGAGAGAGAAGTGTATTATAACACGTATATCCTCGAGGGATGGGTTTTCGAAATTATACACAGGCCCGCGCGATATGACGTATATGCGTATCGTGCCGAGGACGAATTATCGAATTATCGCACGGACGTCGAAAGTGACGAGTGTGTAGTTATATGCTATCTTCGTTTTTCGGGGGGCTACTCGTCTTTATAATATATAATAATATATGCACGCGTACGCCTCGAGAATTTTAATTGCTGTGTACTGTGTACACGTGATGAGCCGAGTGCAGGGGACAGCTGGAATTTAGGAAAAATTTAATTAATATATCGCGGCAATTAAAGCCGAGTAGCCCCGTATATACGTTTATATTTTTCCAGTTTAATTACATTTCGAACACGCGTTCTCTCGCGCTAATGAACGTTTTATCTACGCTACTATACGCTGCACACATCGTACAATTGAACGGATACTCCTTAAATGGGCATTAAACGTAGCGAATTGAAATGACTCGCCGCCTCGCGTGTTAATTTATTATACACACCCCTCACTCTTTCCGCAGCTAAGGAATAACGCACTTTATAATATCATCTACGAAATATTCGCCGAGGCGGGTTTATTACACGGCGTCGGCAGCGTGTTCGCGCATAATGCGCTGTATAGGTGCTCTGACGAGACGCTGTCATCGGCGTAGGTGAGAACGCGATAATTAGATCAACCGCAGTGTCCTCTCTCTCTCTCTCTCTGCAGTGTATATACAATAATATAGAAAATCGAGCTTTCGTATATTACGTTGTTTATTGTTATGACGCAGCGGCTGCACGAGCTCTGTTTACGTACGTGCTTGCGCAGCGCTCGATACATACGTCAGCTGCACCGAACAAACGATAAAACAGCGAGTGGCACCTATACGTATATAGCATATACTTTAACGACCAACAATAAAAAAACTCGCGCAATTCCGTCGGTTCGGTCATCTATGAAAGACGCGCTCGGTGCAGATAAGGAGGCGCTATAATTATACACGTACACACATACGCGCGTATATTCACGGGTAATTAATCGGAGGCGAGTGTATATAGAGCAGCGCATGCGCGCCTTCCCTTGAGGGAAGTCGCGAGACGATGGCTCGGACCGATAAGACTAACAAGTGCGCGCGTGTGTGTTTTCTTGACGCCGCGGGCGATATACGCGTGGAAAAGGTGGAAAACGACTACGAGCGTCAGTAGTCTTCTTATCGCGAGCGAGCTAAGAGTCGGTTGGGATTTAGTTGTTGGCCGCGAGCTGACAGCTATACGAGCGAAGAATAGAGAAAGCGTATGGATTAATTAGTTGCAAGTGGAGAATATAACGCTGTATGAATGAATTAGTTGTTGCTGCTTTTTTTTACGAGCTCGCTGAAAGCAGTACTTGCGCACTCGATGTATTATATATAGCGGTTTAAAAGATTGTTATGCTTTGTTGAATGCAGCCGTTCGAAAGTGTTTTTATAATGTACAACGCAGCGTCGGACCTGTTGCAGCTGATCTGCAAATTATTTTATTTTATTTTTTTATGTATAATATACACGGCGGGATTGATGACGGGTAAATATGAATCGGCGAGCGGTGAAGTGGGCTTCGTTATTAAAATAAAGCGAAACCGTCATGGTTTGTTGAACAAATAGCGAGATAAGTAATTTTCGTAATTAGCCGGCTGAAGTGCCTGCAAATCGTGACGCCGAGGAGGGGGAAAATTTTTCCTCGGTTATAAATCAAGAGATTATTTATCATCGTTATATTTTCGTTAATTTTTTCCAAAACTCACTTTGTCCGATTGACTCGGTTTAGGTGTGTGTAATACTATACACACGCTGTCCATCATCACGTGACTGGCGTTTGACCCAACGACCTACATTAATCTCGTTACCCACACCCCGATATTTTAAGCTCGCCTAAGTTCGTTTGACTAATGACCGAGTCGACGCCGGTTCGACAGTCCAATACTTCCCCGAAAAGCGGCGTTTCACATCTTGATATTGAAATGAGTGAACAAAACACCGGCTTATTCCTGTGGGGTTAATTATTGTTTCAGTTTTTTTTAATTCAATCCCATCACGACAGCTAATTTGATAAAATCGAGCGATCCTGATAATTAATTAAAAAGCGAAAAGCTTATAATAATAATAATAGTACCAGAAACGATCCTCGCGTTTATGATCCTCTCTCTTTGGGTGTCGCGCGAATTTATTATACACTCGCATCCTCCGAGCGCCCGCGGCGTCATTTGCCTTGTAAATCCTTTCTCTCATCTATATAGACGCACGCGTAGGTTCTAATCTAAGGTGTATATATAGCGATCGGCGCTCCATTAAACGCTCGGACGTGCTGAATACGACGCGATGATTAATGATGATTAATTGGCCTCGGACGCGAAACGAGCTTTCACGGCTACGCTGTGTTTTATTTGATGGGCTGCTGCATCAGGTGGCTTTACGAAATCCGTCGGTCTTTTGGGGCCTGAATTTATGGCTTCATTTTTCAAGTGCTGCACTGCGTGATGTGTAATTAATAATTGTTAGCGTTGATTGTTTTGAGCCGCCGAGTCTCGTAATGGAATATATAAACAATCGAAAAATCCATTACGCCGGACCTCCTAGAGCTGCGCAGCTCGGCCACGTGCAAGCAGTACGAACTATATTATATAGTCGCGCGCGCGTAATGAAAAAGCGATTCGGCTAATATAGGCGCGCGGGGACCGTTAAACGTAGCCCCTACTCTCGTGTCTCTGCACACTGTTACAGGCTGCTCGTGTATATACATATGCAGCGGCACTCACACACGCGCGCGATGAAGACGTGACGTGCCACTATTGAGCGCTCGGGCACTTACATACACACACACGCACACTCACACACACATACACGTGAGCTGGCGTATTAAAAGGGTTGCTCTCGCGGTCTCTCGCACACGCGCGTACGTTCCACTGCCTCTCTTTTCTTCTGCAGTAGCAGCGGCGGCAGCAGCAGCTTCTTGTACTTTCGCTCTCCTTCTTTATCGCGCTCGGGCAGACCTTTTTTTTGCGCGCGCCTGCAGTCTCTCCCACTTTTTCTCTCTCTCTCTCTCTCTTACTCTGTCACGCTGGGCTCATCTCGCCGTGGAAGTAGCTTAATTTTCCATTCTTCCCTCGCTCCTGCGGATGGCATCTCGAGTGTAGGTATATATATATGTGTGTGCATGCTACAACGCAGCCGTGTATATACTTAGCCGGCTAATATTTTCGCGCTTCGCCGCGAGCCATTGTCTGCCGCTCTCGCGACGCTCGCGTGAATATCAATGTGTAAAACTCCTCTCTCCGGGAAGAAATTATTTTCGCACGAAATCAGTGATATCGAATGTTGATAGAAATTTGAAGCGGTAGTCAATTTGGCAAGCCAAAGTTATTTAAATTTAAACAAGTGCAGAGAAAGAGAGACTCCGAACGCTCGAGATCGCAATCGCGTAGTCGCGTTCTCTCGAGAGTTGAAATATTCAGCGTTGTCTCTCTCACCACTCGTGTCCTTGAGCCCCGAGTGCGTGGATAACAACAGAGTGCGCTCGGATTTTTGGCCGCGCAGAAAAACCAAGGCAGATCGGAAACTTCTTGCTTCGCTCTGCGAATGACAATTTAATCTGAGCTCGATCGCAGCTCTTGCGCGCGTGTGTGAGTTACACTCAAACAGGCGCACATCTAGGTCGAACACCGCAGGCGTATCAAGTGACTTGGCTCTCGTCGTCATATGTAATACCGGCCGCGAGCGCGCGCGATACATAGGCATCGTCGTCGCGGCAGCACGATATATTGTACTTGCTAAATTTGGCCTTGCTGTCCTTGGAATGTTTTCGCGGGAAATTCGAATCGGAAAGGAGAGCAAAGTGCGTGCGCATTGTATAATTATATATAATAGACGGGCTCGATTATCGAATCGACGCGGCGGCTCTAAAGAGCCATTAAAAATCCATACGGCGCGCAGAGCGCAGTCAACGACCCTGGGGCGGCTCTCCCTAAACACAGTCCCTCATCGCAACACCCCGCGGTGGCAATATTATTCACGACTCTCGAAAGCCCGCGCGTATTAAAATCGACGCTCTCGCTCGCCTCGCGCGCGCTCAAAAGAGCTCGGCCAATTTCTCAATGCAAATACCGGCGGTATGGTGTCGGGGGCGGCTCTCTCTCTCTCTCTCTCTCGCTCTCGCTCTCGTGAAAACTCGGGGTGGTATGCAAATAGAAAGCTGTTACCGCGAGCTGCCCTCGCCGCTCACTTGGTCCGCGAGCGAGCGCAGGCGTCAATTCAATGCATACGAAAGAGCGAGAGAGCGAGCTATTCTAACGCCTGCTCCGAGGCTCTCTCTGTCTCTCATTGAAACGCGTAGCTTTCATCCGGTTTCTTCTTCCGCGGGAGGGGGCTGGGAGATGAGATTCATTCATCGCAGCGGTGTGTTTGGCTTTTCCTTTTTTTGCCCGCGCGCGCGCGCGCGAGTTTCTGGCTTTCTGCTCTCGAGTAAAAGGGGCCACTGCTGCAGCCTCGTTTCTGCGTTTCGACTTTTCCGCGACACGTCCCGGCCATTCTTTGCAGGCGTGAAGAATAATTCAAAAGACTCGGAAACGACTGCTTGCAGTGTGCTTCGCATTTTTTTATCCTCTCCTTTCAATATACAACAAACGAAATAACGTGCACTTTGAGCCGTCAGCCGTGTAATTCTCTCTCCCTCTCTCTTTCTCGTCGAAAAATCAAACTAAACACGCTGGTCCTCGCAATTTCCTGGCCATTCAAATTCGCGAGAGCGTCGACGCCCACTAAATTATCATCTCTTTCCGTCTTCGGGCCAGCGGCCCATAAACGCCTAAATTACAGCGGAGCTACTATAAGAGCCCGGTCTGCTGCACCTTGCCGTCGTCGTCTATCGTCGCCCGAGATCGAGGAAATGTGACGACGTCGACTTTCTTCTTCTTTTTTTTCGAGATGTGTGCTCCTCCGCTGACGAGGGCGGGGACGCGTCTCGCGATTCTCCAGATTAGACTGGCTTCTTTGTATATATATCCCGCGTAAATTACTGCTCTCTCGGGCGAAAGTGAAGGAAGAATTGTATTCGAAATTTTATTTACTAACTGTTTGCTGCATGATGTATAGCGAAACCTCGAAGGACTTGGAACTCGACCACGTGAGAAATTCTGAGGTGGTGTGTACACATATATATAGGTCTAACATTCCCCGTCTCCCCCGACACACCGGCCATTCCGTATATAAATAACGAGTGGCGCCAGCAGGGCCTGTTGCACTGAAATTGCCGGTCGGCCCCTCACTCTCTCTCTCTCTCTCTCTCTCTCTCTGGCGCGCGATATATAAGTGTTTTTATTCTCTTTTCAATTATGCAAACGCAAATAAGCGATGCGCCAGCTGACCGCAACGATTTTCGTGAGCGGATCCTTCGTGCGCGGGAATTATCGGCTCGTTTTCTCGGCGCGGATATTTTCGCTGCTGATTGGACGAGGCGCCGGGGAATTAGCCTTCGTGTGCCTACGCGCGCGTGTGTTTCTGGCTCTGTCGTTTTTTTTCTCCCTCTTCAACCGAGAGGCGCTGGAAATTGATTGTCGAAATGTCGGAAAGTCATTTGCGGCCACGAGTAGCGGTTCTCTCTCTCTCTCCGGCTGATGCTGTGAACCTCTCGCATAGCTCTCTTTTTTTTCCTCCGCTCGTTCCCATGCCTCGTTATATGCTTTTTAAAGACGAGTTATGAGTATATTCGAAAATTGCCGTGTTCGGAGATGGCGTTTTTTTCTCTCCCTCTATACCTCTTCGTTTCTATTACGGGTTGTGTAGTATACATAACTGTGTTGCCGCTAAGCATCAGTTTGCACTGATGGATTCCGCGACTTGGAGAATTAACATGAGGAGAGGCGCTCTCGGAAAGTTCCACTTGCTGAGTTTCCTCGTTTCACCATTCATCGATGACAATGTATACACCTCCGCTACAGGTATATATAATGATACAATGTGCGGATGCGAGCACTTTATCAGACAAGCGCTGCGAGGTCTCGAAAAGAAAAAAGTGCCTCGAGCAAAAGGCGCGTGAAGAAAGAGAGAACGACGTCCACACGAGAGCTCTGGCACTCAAGATTTTCTGCAAAATCCGAATTTCAAATAAACGCCGCATAGCTGGCGCCTCGAATTCGCACTGCCCTCTTGAAATATGTATTACATACGCCATTCGCTGCTTCGACTTTATCCTGGTTCGCGTTCCTCGCGTCCGCATCTAATCTGCCATCTAATCTGTCTCTCCCTCGTTTTCTTTATTTTCGGATTCTCGCGAGAGCTCGATTTAAATACAATATATATTTGTACCCTTGAAGGACTTCTTCTTCTGCCTCTTTGTTGGAGAATCTTTGAATCGTAATTGCGCGAGTGTGGAATTATTCAATCGTCCTGTCAGAGGCCGCTGTGATCCAGAAGTATAAAAAATATTCAGATGATGTTATATGCTTTCCGAGAAGAAGCAGAGGAAGAAGAAGAATGAGAAACGTCCGGTTTAATTAAACGAAACAGGTATCCCCGCGAGAGGTGAGCAATATCGATCGATCGATCCGAGAGATCATCCTAGCGCTGCTGTCGTCGTGTGTCTCTATGTGAGAGAGCACGTGTCCAGATTAAATCGTTCCTCATCTCTCGAGTCCGGAGAAATCGAGAAAGAGTAAAACAATTCGGAGGCCTCGAGAGACAAAGCCCCGAGCGCGCGAGTATATAAATATATGGACAGGTGGCATGTTTTTTCATCTAGTTTTCGACGTTCGTTTCTCTCTCTCTCTCTCTCTGCCTAGTTTTTATCGATTTTCGCGCAAGCACAATAAAAGCCAAAAGGTCACGTTCCCATTTAAATTACAACCTGTTATTCAAATCGGCTCTGCGTTTCTATCCCGAATTTTTACTGCTCTGTAACGTCGCTCCTCTTTCTCACCGTGCAGCTGCCGGCTTGTGTATAAACAACAAACACGATCGAAAGAATAAAAAAAAAAATTACGTCAAAAGATTTCATCACGGCTTTCACCTACTATAAATTCGGCCGAAAACTAGGATACACGGCAGCTAAATTATCTGCGGCCGCAGCGCCAGAAACAAACGAAGGAGGAGCGCAAGGCGACTTTGAAATTCCGCGCTGCGGGGGTCCAACTCCCAAGCCAGAGAGATAAAGAGCGAGAGAGAGAGAGAGAGAGAGAGAGAGAGAGAGAGAGAGAGAGAGCAAGGAAGAAGGAGAGAGAGAGATCGGTCGCGCGGCGGTTATCGGTCCTCCTCATCTTGGCTTTCGGACGGAGAGCTCTCTGCCCGAGCGCATAGTATTATAAGGCCCTTGGGGGCCTTAACTGCTTTACGACGATCGTTTGTACCGATTTGTTCGACAAGAGGGAGAGAGAGAGGCTCTTGCGCGCTGCAGAAACACGCGCGTCCGTGTATAATACGTGTCTTTAATGTCTCCGTGTGTATTCCTGGTTTGCCTTTTATTTCCGTGCGTTATAACCGAATTTTAACAGTAATTTCAAAGATACACGTGCAATGCAAATACGATCGTTTTCTCAGCGCGCGGCGGTACAAAGTGAAATATTCGCGGTCCATTTGTCTCGCTATACGATAGACACACACACGCCTACGGAGGGATCGAATTCGGAGAGAAAGGCTTCCGAGTCACTCGCTTGAAGCATATAAGACGTATAGTTTCTAGCGTCTTGCCTCTTGAGATATTTCACCGACGACTTTGTCCGCAATTAATATCCTGTAAAGAAATAATAATTTCCTCTCGATCGAACTTGATATTTTATATACGAGCCGGCGGCGGCGAGTTATCGCGCCGTCGGACATTAGTTAATTATTTACGCAGATTTATCGCAAAAAGTCGATATATTTTATGCGTCGTCGGCAGAAGAGCAGCAACGCGCGCGCGGCAGCTCGTAAAGCCAAATGAAAGACGCGCGTCTCCGAGGCTGCCGCTTCAGTAGCGATATCTCCTCGCGATAGAGCCGCCAAAGAATCGCGCCCAAGTTTTATCACCAGGCGGACGATAATCTGTCTCCGCGCGATGATCACCGCTGCGGATATTATAAATCCTCGATTACGAAACTTGCTCTCTCTGCGTTACGCACACATTTTCACATATCTTATCGGCGGCTCGTGTCGACCGCAAAGCCCCGGGATATATTTGTAAATATTGATTATTGTTTATTGTTACTCGCCAGAGGGTGAGAGCGCGGTGGCTATCTTAATGAGCCCGATTATAAATATAATACTTTTAATTTACTCGTCGAGTCGTGCAGATTGACGCAACAATTGGAATTTTCGATAAATCAACCGACATCTCAATCTCTAATGAATGCGACTAACCGTTTCGGTATATCCATCCCCATAAAGCATCCCTCTTATTAAAAAAAAAGGCACACACGTTCCTCCGGTAGCATTAGAGGCTAGACCTGTATAGTAAAACGCGTCTCTTGTATATATACACACCTCCTTTACGAGCTCCAGCGGCGGCGCATCGTTAGAATTAATTGAGCTCACTCGCGCGCCGGCAAATCATCGCGAAATAAATCGAGCCGCGCTACCGTGCGCGGACGCGTCGTAAATACATATGCGAGAGAAGCGGCAGCAGCAGCAGCAACAGCAGCGGATTTATATTTACGGCGGCCTCGCGAATAAACATCGATGCCTGATGTTTTTATTAACCCGCCTGGGAGACAATGATATATACCTATATGTCGCTCTCTCTCTCTCTCTCTCGGATTCCCGAGACCGCGAGAGGGTGTTGCCAAGGGCGTTGGCGCTCCTATTATTTAAACAAAAAGAGTATATAATAATGCGTATTATGAATTTTAATTTCTCGGCTACGAGCAGTACCGGAGAGCTGATTTTTCGCTCCGTATACAATCATACGTTGAAATTACTATGCGCGCCTATATAGTACTCGCTTATTCTTTGTACGGCTACTTAACGTTAATCCCGTGTGCTCCCGGCGTTTTCTCTTCTTGCAGTCTCCGGGTATATATCTCGCTGATGGATCGCCGAGATGAGCCGAGCGACTATAAATTGCCGCCTGGTTCGATAAAAGGCGCTTTTTGCTCTTCTTGGCTTGTTCTCGGTACACACTCGCGTATATGCATCTCTCGCGCGAGTTATTTACTGTCCCGCCTGGTTTTTCGAGACAAAACGCGGCTCTGCTTATAGGTGTATATATATCTTCCTACATTATACAGTTGTAAGCGTGATTTTCGTGCTCCACACCCCCTCCACATTAGCCAATAAATAAATACCAAGAAAAAATGCTGTTTAAAACTATCAAAAATAAGTTGTATTAACAATTAATTAATTTAATACAAATATGTTGATAGAAAACCAATATTTTTTCGCTTTGCAATTACCTTCAAGTTGGGGGGTTGGTGAGCGGAGCGAGCAGGGGGGAACTTATGTATATATATAAGACGAGCGTATGACGCTTCGAGGATTTATTCGTCGGGCTTCAATGCGAATTCAATATATGTATCACACACACACACACAGTGTCTTTGTGTGCAAACGCGTCGTGTGTGGCGTCGGCTGAAAAATTTTCCGTGATAACTAGATCGAACTGGATGTGGTGTATCTGGTGGTCGAACAGTCGGAAACAACGTGTTACACTATTGCATATATTTCACCATAAAAACGCGTAATTTATTTACTCCATTAAAAAGAGAGTTGACACACCGGTCATAATCGTAAAACAATTACGCGCGCTCGCTGGTCGTCTCTCGCGATGAGAAGGAAGGAGAAAAAAGAAACGGAAGAAAATCTCTCGACGGGTCATCGACTGCACTCATCGGCGCTTTTTAGTCGCGGCCTTTTCATCCACAGCAGCCGCGATGTGTCGGGGATCACTCGGCACCTAAGGATTATCCGGCTTACGCGATCACGCTGTCCGGACACCTCCGGTTCCTTTGACGCTTGCGCTCATGATATAGCCTGAAATAATCCCTCCGTATTTAAGGACGCTCCCGTGTACTAGCTCTGATAAATAAAAAGGCCGTTCTGTAAAAATGAGAATCCACGAATCGACTCTCCCGAACAGAGAGATGCCCCCAAGCCTGATCGCGTCGTTTATGCCGTGCGAACGCTGATTTCCTTCTTTTTCTCCCTCCGTCACACAGACACACGTCGGGCGGATTCCGAGGATCGCTTTGACGATGATCGCACAGTAGGCAGATGGCTCCCCCTCTTCATCCATAGTCCGATGTAAATCGGCGCTTTTTATATTTGCGCCCTAGCTCCGCCCTTTATTACTTCTTCTGATTTTACAATGTTTATCTCGAGATCGATGCCAAGTTAATTTCGTGAAGCGAATTGCAAGTCATTCGCCGAGGAGCCTCCGGTCGTTGCATAACGCTCTCTGGAGAGGCGCCAGTATATTAGGGTCCCTCTCAAGCGCCGCGTCCCTCCGACCATAGTGTAGGTCCGCAATACACTGAAAATCGGAAGCTTTCACGAAGAATAGCTCGGTCCGTCAATATAAGAGGCAAAGGAGGCGGCGGCGGCGGCTCCGTTTCACGGTCATTGTCACCGGGCATAATGGGAAAATAATGGGCCAAGAAGCGATCCCTGGCCCTCTCGCGCCCAACGGAATTCCGAAAATCCCATTATCGCCGTGCTGTATGCGTGTGTACACAGAGCGAGAGAGAGGGACGTTGGGCTTCTTCCCATTGTCTCTGTTTCTCTCTCTCGGCAGCGCGTTTATGGCGCCTAATTACCGTAATTGGCCGGCGACGGCGGCCAGACGACAGACGTCGCCCCCTTCGATAGCTGCGCTTCGCTCTCCCCATTAGCATGCCTTCGCCGGCAATGCCGAGCGCAAGGAGAATCGCTAACTTCCTTGGCTCTGTGGGATCGTCGTCGTCTCAGTCGTATACTATAAAGTTGCGGCCGAGATGTTTGCAGAGAGAGAGAGAGAGAAGCGCATTAGGCTCGATGCTCAAATCTTGACGGTTTTACAGTGTTGTGTGCGTCGTCGCAAAAAAAAGAACGAGCACGAGATAGCAGAGCGAGCGGCTATTCTTTCACGGGGCATAAACTGCTCTTGCCGTTCTGCTTTTTTACGGCTTCGTGCTGTCTGCAACAACTTTCTCTATATCTCGAGACTCGCTCGAGCGCATTCGTCATTTGCCTGACTCGCTGCACACATACACGCAGCACAGAGAGCTGCACTTTTGCAGCTCGAAGACGCGGTCGTTTTACCTAATTTCCAACTATTGGTATCGACATTACTACTACTACTACTACTACTACTACTACTACTACTATGTCCCTTTTACGACGATCGCCCATACGGATATTTACGGCCGCGCGTTCAATTTCGCCCCGTAATGACGGCGGACGAGAGCCTTTCTCGAAATGGCAAATGTTTGCGGAGGCCAAACGAAATTACCGAGCTTTTATTTGCCCTTCTCTAAAACGACGATGATATTACGGATTCTACTGTATGTGTATACTCCACACGCTTCTTCCCGATAATCGCGACCGAAAAATTTCTATTTACGTATTCGGACACCTACTACTACGAGAGAAAAAAACCTCGATGTATGTATAGGAAAAAATAGTAGTCTCTTGCAGTTGTGTAAGTGCTCGTTCGCCTAATAGCACTGGAGAGGTGCGGCGGCGCTTCTCCGATATTCCGTATATTTATAACGGAGTTTTTACCTGAGAAAATATTGACCCTCAACGACCGTATGTTAACAATCTTCGAACTTTGACGTTTCTGCACTACTGTTCCAAAAATAAGCCGGGCGATTACGCAACGGACTAAATTTCGGGTGACAAGCGACAATTGACGACAATAACACAGACTCTCTCGCGAAAGAGCCGGACCTACAACACAGCCAGCTGCGTGTATCAGCAGCTTTATTCGCAGAAGCGTGTATCGGGGCGCATCGTCCGCGGCATCAGCCTTTAGTCCCTCATTAAGTGGCATTATTGAGCCGAGAGAGAGAGAGAGTCAGTGCCGCCGCGGCGTCTCGCGCGCTGATTCGACGCCCGCTACACGGGTGGTCTCTCGCGCCGCTAAGCTTCGCGGCTGGGAATCAATGTCAAGTGCAGTTGAACCTCGTCAGCGATATGCTACCGAATCGACAGATTGCGTGAGAGGTCCTTTTTTTGGCTTCATGTGCGGCTGCTGATTCGGGTGTGAATCGGGGCGTCGTCGTCGTCGTTGCTCGGCGTATATAATTGATGAGTAAGGGATTTTCGGAATAGCTAATAGAGGACTTTGGCCGTACCGAGAAAAGCCGGTGATATAATAACGTTTTTCACGTAACGCTGGATTAGTCATATGTGCGGGTTTGCAAAATAACACTTGAAAATAATGGTATATAGGAGAAAGCGCGCTGCTTTGCCGCGCATTAATACGGATCACGTAAAACTTGCGAGTGAAATATTAGTTTGTAAACGTCAAAATTACTTATAAAACTTTCTACTTTGCGTTGCGCAACGCGACTTTTCTACATAGTTTCAGCTTTTATTAGATTAATCCGCAGCCCCCTCCGTTTCCGCGAATATAAATTAATAAAACGTTATACATACACCATAAAAGCCTGACTTGCGAAATTCATCCCCGCTGCTGAAGTCTGACGAAATGTTCGAGCGCGCAAAAATCATTAAACGTCACCGATGACTTTTAAGGTTAGGTTGTGTGCTCCGTATGTGCGCACCGGGAGGGGGCTTTAATCTCGTCAAAAGAGTCGAGGTGCGCGCCAGCACTGCTCGATAACCGGCGCAAGATGGCCGCGAGAACCACGAGGTGATTGCCGCTGCCGCGACGACAGACTTTTTTTCGCACATGCACATGCAGCCGCGGCGTCGGCTGGCGCGATGCGCGCGCAGCACCGGTTCTCTGTACTGAGATGTAGGCAATTGGATAGAAGGGGTTGATTTTTATTAACTCTTGAATTAGTGGTCTAATGGTTGGAAGGTTGCTGGTAATGGGCAGAGTAATTATCGGCTTGCTTTCGCGTGGAGTAGGTTAGCGACCCTGTGAATTGTATAACGAGAATCATGATAATTCAATGTATTTGTTATTTTTTATCAATAAATTTCGATCAAATTTTGCCCAGCTAGATTCTTAAAGTTGCGTTATTTCTCAGCTTTCATTTGTCCGCTGGTGGTCGAATTTTTCGAAAAGTCATTAAAAGGATTTTTAGGTTAGGAGAACAGAGTACTAGATGAGATGATTCCATTGCAGAACCAAACTAAAGTCCTGACTGCAGCTGTTGGCTATATCTCAACGCCGCACTTTCTTCTGCACTCTTGCACAACCCAATTTCCCCGCAGCCCAATAAATATTCCTAAAATCGCTCAATGTTTAAAAGCTGCAAGCAACTCTAATCCGGTTAATTCTTGCGCGACGAGTGATTTACAGCATTAAAACGCAGTTTTCTCTCTCTCTCTCTCTCTCTCTCTCGGGAGAGCAATAAAACAAAGCTTAAGAAATCATCATTGCAGCGAACCGAAACCAGCCTCATCAGAGATTGCGACTGTCGAAACGCCATTAAGGCACGTACAAATTCACCGCGAATCCCTCTCCTCCTCTCACCTCAGCATATATTCCGCGAGCGACGTCTAGAGCATTTCGCGATTTACAAGCATTCTCGACTGATTGCCCCGCGTGCGAGCGCGAAAGTCATCTAAGCGTGTATTCCCTCCGTGGCGATGATGGTCTCTCTCCTTTCTCACTGGTTCGCGAAAAACCGCGTGCTGCTGTTCTGCGCGCACGTTCTCTCTCTCTCTCCCTCTCATGCTCTCTCGAGCGCCGCAGAATTTTTATCGACTACTATACTACACCGGCGTCTTAAGGCTCTGGCGCGCATATATTGATTTTCCCGCCGTTGTTTTTTCACGCGCCCAAGCCCAAGCTCGCGTTCGTGTGTGTACATTAGGTTCGTTGACCGAAGGCCGGTGTATGCTAATTTGCTTATATAGTCGCCTACACTTGCCTAATGTGTCTCTGAAATTCTGAGCGTTTTTGAGAATTACACTGTACGGACTGTTGCGTAATTCCATTGTTGTATTATAGGCCGGAGAGACTAATTGCGAGCTCAGCGCCATCTTGGGCGCGTTTGCCAAATTAAACCTTCGAGAGAATGACGCGGTAATCGCACGATGTTGTCAAAATATTTCGATTTACTCACCTAGAATATACATGTATATACATTTGCACAGTAACAATGTAAGTATGAATTAACCTGGTTTTTCATCGGATCTCCAGACAGATGTTCCCGCAGATGAAGTTCCGGGTATCGGGGCTGGATGCCAAAGCCAAATATATTCTGCTGCTGGACATCGTGGCGGCCGACGACTACAGATACAAATTTCACAACAGGTAGAGACAAACTGACAATCATCGCCTCGGCTCGAGCGGACGATAACGAGCTGAGAGCCACGCATCATACCCCGTGTGCCGTTTGTCTTGGCGGTCCTGCAGGTCTTTCAATAAAATCGACGCTCATCTTCTCGATGATTATCCCCCTACAATGATTGTCTGTAAATCTTGTAGCATGCAAAAGATAATTGTCAAGTAATCCCCCGCTCGATTTTATCGGAGACTCGCGCTCGTCAAGACAAACTCACACGCACACTCGAATTAATATAATAAGCATAGGAAACAATACCGCGGTGGTCGCAGTGCAGATTTATCCTCCATGACATATATATGTGTGTGTGTGTGTGTAAAAATAACGAGGGCGGACACAATTACATCATCATCTCGCGTGTCCGCCGGTACAAACTGGACACGTATATATATTAATGTCGCTGGGTGTCGCTTTTGCGATTGCAAATTGTTCGCAGACGCATGTTTCCCCCGTTTAAAGTGAGGGTCTCCGGATTAGACGAGCAAGCAAAGTACGCACTGCTAATGGACATCGTGGCGTCGGACGATTACCGATATAAGTTTCACAACAGGTGACTATTGCGACTTGATCGCGAGCTGTCATGGCGCATATCCATTATGTTGTTTTACACGTCGCTTGAAAACCGATGCTCGGTATATGTACAACTGCTGTGGCATCACACTCGTGTCCCCGATTGTCAGCCAAATCCTCTGTCCGCATCAGTCTGCTGTGCTCGGGGATTTGGTTGCTGTGTTCGGAGACTAGAGTTTGTTTTCTCAACGGTACCAAACATTTTGTCCCTCTGCGGTGCTGTCCTTCCTTGCTTATTTTTTTAGGACCTCCTCTTTACACACGCGTAGGCTGCGCTGCGAACAATTCCTCATGCTCTCGTCGAAGAAAGAAAGCAGGTTACATAGCTCATAACGACGAGATAATGATCCTAAATGACGGCTAATCAAACAAAGCAAAGGGACTGCAGTGTTATCTCAATGCGGGACTCTCTCGTCGTATTCGAATTCGCGCGCGTTCCGACGGTGTGTGCGATGCAGGCACCATCACATCAGACAAGAAGGGGTTCGAAGGGAAAGCCTCAATTGAATCAATCTCGGTGGGAGAGCCGACTCTCCAATTCGTCTCTGGTGTGCGTGTTTGTCGGAAATAATTGATTATATTATGCTAATCCGGCAGGCAAGAATTTTTCGGTTAATAAACGATCGTTAGCGAGGCGGGCCGGGACACGAGATGTAATTCGAAAATTGCGCTCGATTTAAAATCTAATGGAAAGATTGTGTTGGTTGGCCACTGTGCCGGCCATTGTTCGAGATTAATATCGTTAATATCGCGAAATTAACATCACTCTCGGACAAATTTTATTTTTTTTTTTTTACATCCGACCTCTGGCACATCTCTTCTGCTTATTATATTTTTTCAAGGCGTTTAGATATTACTGCGAGAATCATTGCGAGTAGGTGACTAACTTTTGCTTCTCTTCGACAGTAGGTGGATGGTGGCGGGCAAAGCGGATCCGGAAATGCCGAAGAGGATGTACATACATCCGGATTCGCCGAGCAGCGGCGAGCAATGGATGCAAAAAGTCGTAAGCTTTCACAAGCTCAAGCTGACAAACAACATCAGCGATAAGCACGGCTTTGTAAGTACTGTACGTAACGCCAGCCAAAACTTTCTTACTTACTTACTAGTTCCTAAGTTCATCGCAATATAAAATTTGGTTCGTTCTCCTATATACCTATGTATAATATGATATAATAACGCGGCCCCGGCAAAGTCAGGCAGCTCTCTCCCGCTATAATCCCCGGTATCGCTGACACCCTTGACATTTCCGGGATCAGCAGACGGCCCGATGAAGATCTCCGGGAGATCCATTAGTCCCCGAGAGCTGTGTCACCTGGATACACACACATGCGCGCATCGCATAGAGACGCACCGGGGCATATCGGATTTGAAAGCCCGGCCGACACCAAGTAATCCCGGATTATGAGCTATATCGCGCGGTTGGGATTTCGTCGTCAAGTAGCAGAGCGACTATTAGCTTGGCCCGATGAGGAGAGGTATGTCGCGTCGGGCTTTTTTTCCGTGCGAATCCTTTCTGCGGTGTGTAGCGGCACCTTTTGAAGGATCCTATACATACATCGCTGGCTCGTGAAATCTAGTCCTTCGTGCGAGTCCCCCGATGTCAATGCTGCTGCTCGCGGCCCACGCTTTTGTCGGGGCCAGCTTTCTTCTCTTTCTGATGCGTGTCTTGCTCTTTTGTTTCTTCTCGCAGTTGGCTTCCTTGGCATTTATATATATACGCTAATTTACAATCTTTGCTATTGTTGTATTACTCATCCGAAAAGGAGGGCCCTAAAAACAACATACGTGCCTCAGACGCAAAGTATCTAGCTCGAGTAGTCCCCTTTCGACAACAATCCCATACTTGCACAAATCTGTCTCTCAATCCTTTCTCCCATACAAAAATTGGAGGTTATCCCGCGCACATACACATCTGATCGCGAACTCGGCCGCAAAGGAGCGCGCCACAAAGGCGGCGGCGGCGGCAGAAACAACATGTCCTGCGCCGTCGAGGAAAGAAAAATAAAGAAGAATCCGCAGCATATAGAAGCGAAAGAGAAAGAGACGTCGCGTAGCAGTAGCCCACTTGCTCGTGCCGCAAAGGCTTGTATGTACGCGCTTCCCGCGGTATACTCACTAACACGAGCTCTAAGTGGCCCGTGTGTGCATACACGTCCGATCTAACCCATATATACATATACCCACGCACGAGAGGGGAGAGTACCTATATATTCGAACTAGCAGCCGTAGATTCGGCTCGAGCCGGGCTAATAAGCAGCGGCGGCGGCGGTGGTTTTCACCTGGCGACGGAGCCGCGCGCAGGAAAGGGAAAGGGTAACGACATCGCGCGCTGCAGAAGGAGAAAGAGAGCGAACGAGATGAAAGCGAAGAAGAGGAAGAGGAGAAAAAAACGCACACGCATCCCCTTTACCGGTCCAGCGACGTTGCAAGACCGGCTCCTTTCAAAAGGGAACTGCCGTGCGCAGAGCTCCTTACAATGCGCGCGTCGTCCTCGTCTCCTTCTCTCTTTCACGTGGACGACGTGTAGCTATATACGTATTATACACTCTGCCTCCCTCCATTGCTGCTCTGAGATAACCTTCGCGGCGAAAAATTAGTTTATGCTTTTTTTCGATTAAGACGAACCGCCTACGCCAAGCCGGACGCCCGCGGCGTACGCGATTTTTCCGCCCGGAAATACGTTCGGGAAATTTTCTAGCTGTTTTTATCTTTAGTCGCAGTTTGTCCTGCGCATAATAGTGCGATTATTATCTCTGCAAATGAGCCTCGTAAAATCCAAGCGTCGGAAATTGAACTGGAAAACGTCGACACGCCCAAGCGGATCGCGCGCTCGGCTCTTTCAGTCAAGAAGCCGGGGCTGATCTTAATAATCAGATAAGCCGCAAAAAGACCAAGATCCTATATACTCCAAAATGAAAAAAAAGTGTACGCCAGAACCGGGAAGGTGACAAAAAGCCTCGGCTAAACTCATTTGCCGCTCTGCGGACTCTCTCTCTTAGAGAGAACGGGAAAAACGTCTCGTTATCTCGCGCGACGATCGGCACAAAAGCGACGACAGGCGGAGGAAAGTGGCGCCTGTGGTGAGGCCCGAAAAGTGTGCGCGGTAGCAGCTGCTGCTGCCGCCCATCCGAGGATCTGCTTGTTTTGCGCCCCAGTAAACTCGTGTGTGTGTGTGTGGGACGTCTGCATTGTCCGTGGTTTTCCTGAGCGTGAAACTAGTCCTTTTTTACGCGTCGCGAGGACTCTTGTGATTTTTTGTTTGCTCTTGGAGTGAAGATGTGCGTTGAAATGTTTGAGAACCCACAAAAAGTTGACTAATAACGAGTGGTTATGATGAGTATCATTTTGAATCGAGTTTTTTTCGCTTCTCGTGTTCGTTATCTGATTTTCCTGGGGCCAGCAGCTTGTTTTTTGACAAAGTTTACACGCGATCATCCAAAAGGAGGAAATAATATAAATTCACTAGAACACTTGGAAAACGTGCGTTTCGTCAATTTTAACGATCAAAGTTTTACGTAAGTATTCACAAGTATCGCGCAAAACCAAAGTTCTTACGTTCATTCGAAGAATTAACGACCGAAAATACTAGCGTTCATTGTAAAAAAAAACCTCGATCGCTCATACGTCAATATCCGCAAACAACTGCGCGCAGACGCACACGTAGCCGCACGTCACTCACGAATTGGCTCGATTTTTGCGCGCGTGAGCCATAAAAGCTCCGCGTATAACGATCGTCACCCGCGCGCGGTAAAATAATCAAGGCCCATTCAAGCACAAAACAAAACAAAAAAAAAGAACACAAACGTGTGCAGAGAAACACCTAGAATTCCGGGCACCGGAAGCTATTTTCCGTTCCTTAGATAACGCTCGTAAAAAAAAGAACGAGGCGCGCGTAGTTTTTGGTTCGTTAGCGCGATCGACATCGTGTACACCGGCGTTGAATTATGCGACAGCGGCAGCCTCGTTTCGTGTCGCGCACTGCGCGTGTGGGTAAGCACATACTGTGTTTACGTAATCAACGAGTATATATAACGTGCGCGCGACGGTTTTACGGCTCTATACTATTGTCGCGCGTCATATAATGTGTACTATATACTCGTGTCGATGATGAAGCGAGTTTGACTCTCTCTCTATATTATATAAATATAAAATCCTTTTGTAGGTTGCTTTGGAGTAGAGAGATCGGAAATAAATTGAATTATCGACTGGAAGTGAAATCGGCGCGAATTTTCTAAGCCGCTCTCGATAATTGCTCGATACAGCAAAAACAAACCGAGAGTGCAGGAATTCTACTCGGCAACGGAGAGCAACACTTTTATCATCTTTATGCATACGTTAATCCTCGTTAAAACGCGCGTTCGCGTTTATACTTAATTGATAAAGCGTTAAACTCGCTGAAAGAGAAACTCCAACGTCGGTGTGTACGTGTATGCGGCTACCGTAGACAGTAAATTATTTCGATCCCGCAATTACACCTTTCAGCAGCGCGAATTAATCTGCGCCTCAAACAAACAAAATGCATTATTCATGGCTTTGAATCTAGCAGCTCGTAAAGCAAAAAACGCGACGCAGTGACCGATGCGGATTCGGAGCTGAGAAAGTGCGAGTATAGAGCAGTTCCACGCATCACGCACTCAGATTCAATGAACTTGACGCTGTATATTATATAGTAGCGTAACACGGAATCTATATGAAATTCATTATCGCGTCGGCGCAGCTACCGTGAATTCCGAGCGTGTACCGTTCGTTGAATTTTTAATTTAGAGAAAAAAAATGGACTGAAAAGTGTGAAACTGCAATTTATCCTCGCGAGAATACTCGTACTTTTATTATGTTCATAATGTAGGCTGGCATTAAGAAAGTTAAGAGCCGAGTTAAATGCGTGATAATTCCAGAGCGATTTGAGATTACAATTTGCAGGCGTCGGCGCACGAGAGAGGAAATGTCAATCATACATCTAATAAGATTTTCTTGAATTAAGCCGTAAAGAAACTCTGTAATTACACACACACACGCGGATCGAGTTGTACGAGCGCGTGTATACTCGGGGAAATTGGCTCGCCGATTATTTTTCCATATTATAATTGGATTTATTGCCTTTCACGAGTAGCGCTCATTGTTCCCTTCGTGCATCGAAAAAAAGTCACGCGCAAATCGCCAAAAGTAATGCCTCCCCCGTCTTTAATTACCGCGCGAACATTCGACAATGCGCCATTAAAATTCCTCAAAATCCTTCAACATCAGCAGGAAGTAGCCGCTTCGCGATAGAGGCTTCCGTCGCGCCTATCCGCGCTTCCGATTAGCGTCTCTCACGCTACTATACGATAATCGCATAATATACGCTACTGCCTTTTTTTAACGAAATTTTCTTCAACGCTCGACTATAATTTACCCCGGAAAACAGCGTAAGGTGGCGACAATTTCCCTCTAATAACTCGCGTCACGCCATTCGGTAATAAGATACTAATTAATGAATGATCGATGCGGTGAAAGACGACTTTTCCGCGCTCCTGTGCTGAGCGCATAATAAATATTCTTAATAGCCGCGTAGCCGTCGACGCTAATTTACGGCGAGTATAAACCGATTAATTGCCAATCCAACAATAATAACGGCTTGCTCCCGCCTTACACGCCTATACGAAAACAGCCTCGATTTTTCGAATATATTAATAACCAGCATATAGGCGGAAGCGACTATCTTGTATGTGTGCGTGCTTAGTTACCACAAGAAACGGGCGTATTACGCAATTTAATTATTAATATTCATGATACGAGCAATACAGTAGACACGTTGTATTTCGGTTATAGTATAACATTCTGCGCGCAGATTCTGATGAGGGAAATGCAAAAGTGCTTGTGCGCCACCTATCGTCGCTAGCCAGAAACACAGATAGTTTACCGGTGGGCAACGGACCAATCCAAAACTGCTTCGTGTTACAACTATGTGTACACTATGGCACATACTGCTATAACGTGGTGGCGGCTCTTTTTTCTTCGTGTGTACAAACGCGTGCGACTCTCTCTCTCTCTCTCCGACGGTATAATTATGACGTTAACGCCTTTCCGTTATGTCATTATCCCATTTATTATAACGATCCTCTCGGAGATCTGCTTATGTATGCGCGTGGAGGTAGAGGTAATCCACGCCCGTTTCTCGCTCGATGGACGCAAATTGCCCGCGCGCCGCTCGTTCCTTCCTTCCTTCCTTCCTTAGCAGCGATACTTATACACAATCTCTCGCCGCCGCCGCCGCCGCCGCCGCGGCTTTTCTTTGTTTATATTCCTGCAGCTCGTCTCGTTTCATTATTCCTCATCATCTCCGAGCTGCATTTACGGCGTTTATTATTCATAAGTCAGCTCGCTCCGCCGTATATGTATATACTTACGAGGTGTAAAAGCCTTTTCGCTCAGACCGAAAGATTACAGACTATAATATAATTATACTCTCGCGGGAAAATCAATAACCGAAAAGAGCCGGTCCTTCCGCCAATGCAAATGCGATATATCCTTGCGTGCGAGCGTGATTTTTTCGAGCCACCACGACTGCGCAAATATTTGCGGCTGGTCTTGTGTGCCTATATTATAAAACGTAATTCGCGCTCGTCACTTATTTTGCGGTGTACCTCGAGCTGGTCCTTTTTTGGCTGCGTTGAAAGGAGAGATTAAAGAATTTCAATTCAAATGAGCCTGTTACATTCTACTTCTCAGACTAAATATTCCGATTTGTATTCAACCTCTCTCTTATACGTTTATAATTGCGCTCGTATAGCAATTTGCATAATTGACTCTCCGATTCGGCGGTTCACACGTGCTGATTATATTCAGTGATGAAACCTAATCGGCCTAATATAGTCGTCGCCCGCGAGTATCGAAAACAAACCTGCGTCATTCCGTAAACAGACAAAAAAAAAGAAGAAAGTGTGGGTGCCAGTAGACTCCCTCCTCTCTCTCTCTATATATATATATAAGCCTGTAATCTTGGTGTGTTCGCGCGCGGGCAAAATGGCCACCGGCGGCGACGGTGGCCGGCTCACGCGATTTCGTCATAAGACCATTAGAGGCGCGTCGCCATATATATATATATATATAACTAAGAGCTATATACCAGCGGCGCGTGTGGGTGAGGCTCGCTTTTCTCTCGCGGTTTTCTCCTAGACAATTTTTTGCAAGATGGTGGGCCGCGCGTGGGAATGGATTGTTTTTGCGGTTCGTTTTTCGGAAATTGCCTTCTCACAGGCAGATTACAATTTTAATGGTATAGCCTGCCAGCAGAGGGGAAAAAATGTACTGCACTCTCGTTGACGAGAGAGAATCGCAATTTATTTTTGCAAACACAAAGCTGCTGCAGCGCTTCCTCGACGCGGCGCGTTTATACAAAGGGCACAAAGGAGGAAAGCGTTTGCGCACGAAATAGAGACGGTTCCGTCCGAGTTGGCCTTTCTTATCGTCCAGCACGCCACCATTTCCTTTTTCTCCCTACAGCAAAGCCGATCGTTCCTCTCCTTGTACACACTGCGCTCTTCCGTTTCGCTCCCCCGCGTTCGCGACTTATTTTCCTGCGGGATCTTTATCTTCCAGATGAGACGCCTTTTTCGGAACCTCAAAGTTTCTTTGGACGATTTTTTTCACTTTTGTTCCCTGAATTTTTGAAAGACGAGCCGAAACAGCAAAAAAGGGGGAATCGCAGTAGAGCCATCAGAGAAAAATAAAGTTGTATACACACATCACGTACAACATTCGGGGTGGGGCGAAGAGCATTAGTACATCACCACAGAGAGAAAGAGGAACGAGGTCGAGGGCGCGGAAAACGGAGGGGGCGAGCAGCAGCAGTAGTAGTAGTAGCGGCACAGGGCGGAAAGTACGAACGACACATCGGCTTAATAGAATCGAACGGCCCCGCCGGCAGTAAAGCGATCCCGCTCTGCTATCCATCTATCTTTCCCGGCTTTCTCCGGATCGCTCCAATTGAGAGACCAAGGGAGAGCCTGCTTCGTACATGTATATAACACAGGCGCGCACACATGTGCCGTCGGATTCGACATCCCCTAACACATCCATAAACAAACGGTCACGGGAGGACGAGTTTGCTGTTTTCCTATATATACTGCACACTCGCGCGAATAGTCGATAAAGTCCGTGCTGGGAATTTGCTGTTTTATACCGAAGCCGTGGTGTGTGCAGCCGTATTAATTCAATGCCGAGACGAGTATATTCTGGTTAATCACGCTGATTAGCGACGGTTAGCGACGCGCGTCACGTATATGTGTACTTGTACTTGCTTTAGCGCAAAAAACCAAGTTAGTAGCTGGGTATACAGACACGAGTATTATACAGAGCGAGCGCTCGCCCTTCTCGGCAAACTCAAAGCCCGAACGTAAACAAAGCTATCTGGCTCCCTCTCCCTCTTCATTCGACCACTTTTATATCGAGGGGTCGATGCGTCGTCCTGATGCTGATGACGCCGCGGGAGTGTGTAGTCCTTTCTTTTGGAGAGATTCCTCCGTTATATACGCATGTACATAAATATACGTTATAGTTCTTGCGGACGCCATGTTTGTCCTTGCTATCGAGAACAGCATCCCCTCGTGTCCGATAAAAAAATTGCCCAACAACCCAAAGTAGTAGTTTTGAAAAATACAAACATCAGGCTCGCAAAGTCGAACGAGCATGGCCGCCTCATAGGCGATGGCAACTGATGCAGCCGGCGGCAGCAACAGCAGCGCCCACTATGTGGCAGTCAAAAAAAAAGCACTCCCCCACACGCGCGCACTCATTAATGCATCTGCACGTGCATATCCACGCGCGCGGACGTGTTTGCGCTTTCGTTCAGCTGCAATGCTATGTATATTACGTACATGTGCGTGTATGTGTGCGGGTTATATATTGAGAGGAGCAAAGAGAGAGCGAGAGGAGAGGGAAATAATGGAAAGAGAGTTTGCACGTGTGCTCGGGCAAGATTTTTCTTTTTCTCGAAAACGTATTGTTGCGCGTTCGATAAGATCTATATACTCGTATAGAAGTCATTAGGCCTTTGCACTACTGCGCAGGTATTTTGCTTGAGGAATGCTTTGTGTTGCGCTACTGCAGCGATTGATTCGACTCTCAACTTTCCTTCTGATCCGCGCACATATACCTACGTCGCTCGCTCGAAAATCCGAAAAGCTGAGAGCAGCAGGAAAACCAGCACCTCCATCTCGATAATTGGCCGCGCATCAATCCCATCTCAGCGAGAGAGTATAGGTATATCGTCCGTGTGTCACCGGCAGAACCGCATCTCTCTCTCTCTCTCTCTCGCCCATCTTTGTGTTTTATTTTCTTTCTCTCTCACTGTATAGAGAGCGAAGGGGAGAGAAACTGGCGCGCGCTCGGTATAGCCGCCGAAAGGGCGTTCCTAGAGGCGGTCGTGGCATCCCCACCCTCTCGCTCCCCGCTCGGCCTGAGAAAATACGCGGCGCACACACAAGGCTTCGCCGAGCTGCTCTTGCTCTTTCTCTCTCTCTCTCTCTTTCTCTGCATCAGAGTGTGTTAACTGTCTGCGTGGGCATGTGTGTGTGTGAGAGCGACGACGACGCGATGGGGGCAGCAGCGGACGCTGGGGGGAGAGATTTGCCGCACAAGAGGATTGTGCTCCTTTAGTTGTTGTTGTTTTATCGCGGCTACTCGTTGTTTTCAGATTGGCCTTTTTCTCGCTCAACGATTTTGGAATTGTCTCCATATTTTTCATTAAGCTCGGGTTATACGCGCGGGAAAGGGCTCATCGATTATAGGGTCGGGCCGCCGAGAGAGCGTCGATTTAATTTAGCGCTCGCGACGTGTTTACCCGCGGCCTCCCCCTCGATTCTCACACACTCAAGTTCTCAGCGATACTTTTCACGGAAAATCCAACAAAGATCACTTATTATGCTATGACTGTATGTAGCATAATTTAAGAAAAGGCTAATTTCAAAATCTTCATTTTCAATGTCCCTGAATAAGATAAATTTATCTATACAGCTCAAGTTTATCAATAAAAAGTGCTCTACAATGTTCTTCCGCAAGCCGGAAGTGACGATATGCATCTATTCAAATGCAGAGTACATAGTTACAAATTTGTGTATACGCTTTTAACACACTCGATGGATTTACAGTGCGAGTTTCTCAAAATAAACGCAAAATCTACAAGTCGCTCTTGCGCAAAATTTAAATTTTAAATCCCACTGTCGAAGCGTCCTGCCATATCTCCATATCTAATATCTCCAGCCTCGGCTTTTTCTTCTCTTCAGCAATAAGACAAATCTTTCGCACGTGCACACACGCATTGCGAGAACCGAATGCTAAAGGGGCAGCACACACGCAAACGCACGTGGCACAGCCGGTAGTTTAGCGCGGCTGGCGCGCGATGTTGTCGGAGGGTAAATATTAATTAGCGCGTGTATAGCTCACTCTCTCTCTCTCTCTGTGTTCATTTCGTTCTCTAGCATATATATATAGCGTTTCGGCTTTTGCAGGCGCGTGCGCTGCGGCCGCGGCGTTAACGCGAATAAACACATTTCGAGTCTAGCCGGGCTCACACCTTCCGGTTCGCCACAAAGCGCGAGAGCGGAGATTGCCGGCCGATTAATTACCGCCGCTCAGAGTGAGAGAGAGGGCAGCGATAGTTTGTTTTTCTCGGCTATGCGGTCTGGTCGATCGATCCGTCTTTATCTACTGACGCATATATATCTAGTGATGACGAATTCGTTTGATTCTCAACTCGGGAAACGAAGGGAAAAAAGTCCCGAGAGCAGTTTGGCAACGAACCTAACCCGGTGCGACATCTCAAAGTCGCGACACGTTCACGGCGACCGCGGCGGCGCCCCCAAAGCTATACGGTTCGCGTTCGATCACTTTCGCCCTTTTTTCTTCGCTCGCTCGCGGGTGTGGCTCTGACTTTCTTTGAAAATTCCCGCTGTCTTTTTGTTTGTTGTTCGATCTTTATTGATTTCTTTGGTAAAGTTCTACTCGAGAACTTCTCCAATTGCTTTTCTCCTTGACAAACTTGTTGTACTATACAATATCGCGTTGTGATTCATCAAAGTGAAACAATAAAGGGATATCGTGTAGTAGGTATATCGAGCAAAAAAAAAGTCATTTTTCACTCAGCCAGAAACCACGCGATCTAGTGCTCGACTAGAACACCGCGTTCTCTCTCTCTGTCTCTAACCACACGTTAGAGAGCTCGCGAGTCGCGCTTCGTCGTCGCTCTTTCCCCATTACTCGTGTTCTTTTTTTCTTTTCCGCGGGCACTGATTTTCCCTCGCGACCGGTAATACCCGGCCCTTCCAAATCACGGGCTTTCGAACGCGGCAGCCCGTGTCCTCCGTTAGTGGCACGCGATAATGGATTCCGCCGTAGGAGAGGAGGGAAAAATGAGCACGTGCATACGCGAAATTATTCTTTTGCGAAACTCGCCGTGCGCAAAGCTGATGCCGTATGGTTTCTAATTTTCTTGGAGAGCGCATTAGACTTTGATGCCGTTGCAAGAGAGTAGTGTCTCAAGGACGCGAAATTTATATGCGGCGAATGCACGCGAGACTTATTTTTCTTCTGCTTATCTTCCGAATATAAGAATTTCGCTGTTGCTCAGGATCGTTTGGAGCTCGAAGAAAAAAGGAGAATCGGAAATCGACTTTTAAGAAGAGGTAAATTGGACTTTCTGCAGGTGCTCTTTCTCTCGATCGAGCCATGTAATTTCCAAAGTAGATGAGAAAAAAATTCTAGCCTCGAGCCATCGAAGCTATAACTGGACGCTCGTTAGCACCAAATCATCTCGTTTTCGACACTCTCCCATATAATTCCTCATATTTCATCGTAGAGAGGCACCACGAGCGCCAGGTATTATCGGCCATAAAAGATCCAACCGGATGTACGAGCTTACCCAAATCGCTTAATTAAGAAAACTTTACGAATAAATAAATTGCCTTTTCGATCGATCGAGTAGGCTGCTTCCAGAAAGCCATTTAAAAAACCGCTCAATCCGTCCTAACCTTTTCATAGAAGTCAAGAGAGAGAGAGGAGAGTCCAACACTCGTTCTAACTAGAAGCCATTGAGCAGAGAGCCACCGTTGGTGAATTCCTTTCCAAAAAAGGCTCTCAGCTCTCTTTCCAAAAGCCAATTTCCCCGGCCATAGCAATCACACTACCGTTCTTCGCTCGATCCCAGCCCGAAAAGCCTGAGCGAGCACAAGAAGAAAGAGAAAAAGAAAATACACGATCGAAGAAGAAGAAGAAGAAGAAGCAGCAGAAGCACAGCCTCGTTAGCAGCGCAAACGCTCTCGTTTTCGTCGCGCTCTTACTGTCGCGCTCGCGCGAGCTGCCTGCACAGGAAGAGGGAGGCGGCGGAATGGCACAGGATGAGGCCGATTTGCTCGATGATATAGGCCTGTGCTGCTCTCCTGCTGCTGCTGCTGCTGCTGCTGCAAAAAAGTCCGATGACGATTCCCCGAAGCAGAGCTGGTGTGGTAGTGGCCAGAAGTAGTCGCTCTTCTATATACCTACGCCAGGGTTATTACCGACGACGCCCCGCGGCTCGCTCCTCTTTTTCTCTCCTCTTCGTTCTTGCTTCTTCCTTTTTTCGAATTTCCTCTATTCTATTTTTCTAGAGGATGTATTACCGAGAGGAGGGGAATAATTAACGAGGTAATCGCTCGCGCGATCGGACAGATGTATATGACGATTAGAGATCGTCGTCCTTCGTCTTTTTTTTCGGACAGTTTTTCGAGCCGAGAGTGAGTAATGATCGGTTATTTCACGAGCGTTAAGCGTAATGCTGTTTTAAGGATACGCTATTATCGAGCGAGCGCGCGATTATTTCCGTTGTATACACGGAGTAGGTTCGCGCGCCGCGTATATATATCTGTCTTTCTCTCGTCCCGGAGTTTAGTTTATGGGCTGTAATTACGAGTGACGCGCTCGTGAAAAATGGATTTAAATGCGCGCGCGAATCGTCTGTTTTTTTTCGGCTCGTTTATTGTGGAACGATTAATAAACGGCCGAAATTCAATGAGATATACTGTGGGAGAAATACTGCACCGAGATGAGAGTCGAGTGGTGATATTATACATTCGTATACAACTGTTTGGTGAAGAGTTTGCGTTTATTGGGTTTCGATTAACGAGGTATACTCGTGTTTATCTCGCGTGCGATATCCTTTGAAAATCAGAAGCGAAAAATAATTATTAAATCCGTATATAATTGCGCGTACAGATTGAACACCGCGATGGACAAGCGTCGGAGTGTGAAGTATACACATGTTCTAATGGCTTATTTTTTCCTTCGACGCGGCGGTGAGTTCATAGCGTTAAAACGTTGCGCGATTTTTCAAATAGATAAGAGGAAATACCATAATTGCCTCGGATTGTCCGTGCGACTGCGATGAGTTGGAGATAAGATCGGCGGAAAAGTGCTAATTATTCCATTTGACGGGCGGCACGAGACGTAGAAACAGTAGTAACATTTAATTTAGGTAAACAAATCCGAGTCGCCGTCATAAAGTATTAAGTTAACACACATTTTAATGAATTAATCACACTTTTGCGAAGACTCCATACAACGATTCTAACCAGCAGAAATAAAAATCCTCCGTCACATTACTGCGCATACCCGCACTGATTAAAAGCTCTTAAAGAAGCCTGTACACACTGCAGGCGTGCGTGCAAGCCACGAAGCAGCTACTTAAAATATTCCCTCTGCGAAGGAACGAGCTAGCGCTTTTCCGCTTCCCTCGAGTCATCTCCTCTGATCGATATAACGCGCGCGCGTAAAGCCTCCGTCGTCCTTTTTCTCTGCTTGGCGTACCCATATCGCGAAACGGAAAACTCCCCGGCGTTTGACGTTTCGCGCTGCAAAGAGGAGAGAAAAGCGCGCTCGCGGGAATCATAACGTCGCGTATCCCGCTGAGAGCTGGCTTTGAGTAACGCCGGCAGCAGCTCTGCGTATATGTTAATATACGAGCTGAATTTGATATAAACTGGCGCCGAGGATTTTTTTAATGAGACCGCGCTCAGCTGGGCTCTGGAGTAATTGAAAATAAGTAGCTCACCGACAAGAAATTCTTCAGAGCGGATGTAATTTCTGCAGAGCAAAGAAACATTGTCACCGAAAATTCATCAACCCACAATTACCGCGTCAAAAACACACAGCCCAACTGTCGAAGATAATTTATGTAGATCCGCAGATAGGAAAAATTTTCTCAGGCTCTTCCTCCTCGACCGAGAGAAGAAGAAGAAGAAGCAGAAGAAGAAGACGAAGGGAAAAAAAGATCGACGACTTTTCGTCGTCGCGAAGACGCAGCAGTATAACAGCAGCGAGTAAAGAGCAGCAGGAGGAGGAGGATTCCCATTCATAATCCCGAGGTTGCAGCCGCAGCAGCCCGAGGGCGCCTCTCGACGAGTCATTAATTTTATGGGAAATCGCCGGTTATTTGGGCGTTTTGACGTTCCTTCGCTCGCTGAACCCGTTTCTCCGCAGCGCAGCTCGTCTTCTCTCTTCCCCCACCCCTCCCCCTTCCCCTCCTCCACCCACCTGCCCATTCATGAAAGGGTATTCGCAATTTACGCGGCGCCAGAGCAACTTTGCGTCGTCTGCTTTGACGTGCCTGATGTCGGGAGCTCAATTGCCGCGGGACTTTACGGACTCTAATGAGCCTGGTCTATTGATTGTTTTGCTCTCGATTTGAATTGGCTGCTTAGCAGACATTAGAGTAGCTGGTCTGTTCGCACAGTTGGAGGAAAAAATTTTCACTCGAGATGAAAATCACGCTCTATGATCAAATTTTCGGTCAATAAACGAGCACTCGACGGAGAAAAAAGGGTCGCTCTCTCTTTCGAACATAATATATATCGCTCGAGCATCTGCGACATACGGTGACGCTTCTCTCCGTCGCTTTCCCCGCCGCTGGAAAACTCGGCTTTTACCTTGAGCAGAAGAAATTTTTTACAGTAGCTGCGTACGCATTATATGCCATAATTGCGAAGTTTCTTGCGACGGTGTGCACTTTTGCTACGCGGACGGAAAATGTCGAGTCGGGTCAAAGCAGTATATTATCATGATCTTCTCTGTGCCCAATATATAGCGGTAGAGTCCAAAAGGGGCTCAAACATTCGCACCAACGACGGGAGCGATATCTCCGACACACAGCCAATCGTGATTCGAGCGCTTTATCCCTCCGAGCGATCGGTCGAAATATGCTTTTCCGGCTTTTCCCTAACCCCGCAGGTCCCACGTATACATATACGCCAGGGAATTACGTAAAACAGACTCGGCTCGCAGTGGGATAGGAGAGAGAAAAAAAGGGTATACTGTAGTTGCGGAGGGAGAGAGAGATTAAGAGATAGATAGCGTTGGTATATAAGCATCGTATCGATTTATCGAATCGACTCACGACTCGTATAAGCCAGTGCAGAGAGAAAGAGATATAGGATTGAGGCGTGCAGAGAACGAACTCTGGTCACTGCTGTGTGAATTTTTCACTAGACGACGGGGAGGGAAAACGCTGTCTGCACTTGTGCACGACGAGGCTTTCGATGTAATGCGGCTTACAGTTGTTGTACGGTAAATAATTGTGGAGTAATTGCGGTCTATCAGAGATTCTTTCGGACGTTTGCGGCGTTTTTTCTTCGTCTGCAAAAATTCGTCCTCGCAGAGTCACACACAGATCGAGATCAAACAGTAAGATGCAAAGAGAGAGAAAAGAGAAGAAGCGCGCACTTTCACAAGTCGTTATGGTAATCCGTCCGAGCATAATGACCTCGATAATAGGATTACCTACAGCTTCGAAAGGAGGAGCTAACTCGCAACGACACACACACACACACACACACACACGTAGTACACAGTCAGCTCTCCTTCTCTTGTGTACATACAGCATCTCAAAGAAGAGATAACGAAGAGAGAAAAAGCCGCATCCTCAGCTCGTTTTGCGGCCACTAAATCCGCGCGCGTCATTCCTCGCGAGGATTCGTAAAACGTTTTGCGCTGTGTATACAGGGAGAGAGGAGAGAGAGAGAGCTCCGGTGCTCGTCCGGCATTTATGAATTATTATATAATTACAGACTGCGCCTCGCGCGAGGCGCCCGAGAGACGGGACTCGTATACTTTTCTCATGCTGCTGCTGCTGCTGCCGTATCCTCTCCTTTTTTTGTGCCAAGCTTTCGTTAACCTCCGCTTCATGTACCTGACACATTCCGCGGATTCTAGGCTGCTGCTCGTTTTTTGCTGCGTGAGTCCGCAGTAGCTGATTGAAAATTACGAGCTACTACTACTACTACTACAGGAATCTCTCTTTCTCTCAATTTTTCGGTTCTATCAGCGCGAAAATCCACGCAACAAACACACACACACACACACACACGTATAGCTATACAGACATGAGTCGAGAGAGATCAGCTCGTGGCGCGTCACGACTCGGGAGCCGTCGTTTCCCACGAGAGCAGCAGCTCTCTGCGCATGAGCTGCAGCGCGCGCGCGCGAGAGAGAGAGAGAGAGAGAGAGAGCAAAGGAGAAGGAGATATTGTGTGCCACCCATCGCGAAATGTTTCTTCTCTCCCTGCCGCGCACCAGCATCGCCGTCCTCGTCGCGGAGTTATATACTGCACGCCGAGTCGTATTGCTCTGTCCCTCTCGATATATAGCCTCCCACTTTGCGTTTTATAGATAATGTACTTTTATGATTCTCGTAGAAAAAATTTTCATTCCGAGTGACCTTGACTCAAAGCGTGGAAAAATAAGGTGTAACCTCGAAAAGAATTCCCGCAAGATTAGTCTCTGTATAAAAAAACAAGTAGTAGCGCCAGCAGCAGCAGCATCAGCGGAGCTTTGACTTTATCTGAGGCGCGAGCAGTAGTATAGTATAGCGGCAGCGGCGGCGGTACGATGAAAGGTCTCTGAGGTGTCCGCGCCGGGCTCTTTATCTAGAACGGCCTAAAGGATTCCCGTGTTCTCGCCGCGAGTAGATCTTATTTATATGCGCTCTGTCGTCGTTCCTCTATATACACATACGCGGCTACCGAAAGTATAGCTTCTCTTTTTCGGAGTTTTATATATATATCGTCGATTACTCGTCTCTACTACCTGTATTTATTCAATCGGCTTCTGCAGCGCATTTTACAAACAAAATGATAAACAAAAACGTGCATAATCGTTGTAGGCATATACGAATAAATTACTGTATCCATCAAGCAGCGGATCGCATCGGAGCTGATCTCGGCGCGTCGACTCGTAAAATAATTCTCGGCGGCGAGTCATGTATAGGTATATATAGGCGCCGTTGGTATTTCGAGGCACCTTCCAAGAAGCCACTCTCGATTACGTCTCACACACAAATACACGGGGCATCTCTCGCAGGAGGGAACAAAAATTCACCGCCCGTGCGATGCGCTATCGCGAGCTACTCCTCTCGGTAGCCCCTCCGGAGGTACTTTACACGATATATGTGTGTGTGTGTGTGTGTATGCCGCGAGCTCGCGTGCGAGATAATATGGAAAATCGTTCTGCGGTAGGTGCCAGAGAGCGAGAGAGAGGATTTTTTGGGAGTAAAAAATTCTGTGCAGCCTGGGAATGTGCCGCAGCCGCGCGGTTTTTATTAATTCTGGATAAGCTTTAATTGCTTTCTTTCTCTGCCTCTGCCGTGGAATATTCATTCCGACGAGTGTTTCGAACTTGAGCAAGGCTCGTTTAAAATCCACGAGATCGATCGCAGCACTTTTCACACGTGAAGCAGAGAAACGCTTCCGCCGCGCGCGCGCGCACTTCCTCCAAACCTGTGATTTTTTCCCCGAGTATTATATACATCAGCTCCTCGCAGCAGAGCAAAAAGAGAAGAAGAAAAAAAACTCGGGGAATCCTCGATCTCGCATGCATACATGCGCCGGTTGGCGTCCGTCCGGCGCTCTCTCTCTCGCCCCTTAAATAGAGAAGGACGAGGCGAGGGGCCGTCCTTCTCGCTTTTTTAAAACAAAGGAGCGCGAGCGAGCGTGTGTGTGTGTGTGCGCTCGCTCCGATCGTCCGTGGAGCCGCTCATCTAAATCACAAATCTCGGCCTGGCCTGCACCAGCTTCAACGACGAGAGTGAGAGAGAGAGCCTGTGCTGTATATATGCGCGGCGTGTTAATAACCACACGCGGTGGTAACGAGGGGGAGGAAAATTGCGCTCCTCGTGTGCGGCACATTGATTTGCATAATTCCTTTCTCTAGCTCGAGTGCGGGAATAGCGATTTTCAATTAGAAAACCGAGCTCGCGCGACACAACTCGACAAAGAAAGAGTCACTGTGCAGGGTTTTATATACGGAGGGAGAGAAGGGAAAGGAAGAGCTGCAGCACCTGTGTATATACAGCAGGCGTCTCGAGGACGAGGCTGAGGTAGACCCCCCGCGACATGGCGCCACGGTGCTCCGCCTCTCGCCGCCGTTGCCGCCGGCCAGCCGAGACACAAAAAAGAGAGAGGCCCTTTTTTCTCTCCTGTCTCTCTCTCTCTCTCTCTTTCCTTCGTTCTCCACTGCGCGCTCTGGACCCAAAATCGGCCGCACGTAATCGCGTCGGATGAATCGTTGAACCGAGCGACTGGCTGGCGCTGCTGCTGCTCCTTCGATTTATCGAACATAATGCTGAGAGGGAGAGAAGTAAATTGTTGGTATTCGCTTTTTGCCACGACCCGCGAGGATTGAAGTCGAGAGTGAAGTTGATGTGTGTACACCTGAGTTCGCGAGAGATTGAGGTCGTGGCTTGATTCTTCCTTTTTTTTTGGCTGGGTTCGATGCGGATAATGAGCGGTTGGATAGCTCCGGAATAACTTAATTCGAAAATCGTTGGTCGTTTTGAGAATAAGCCCGCGAGCCCTGTGTAACTGTACACTTGTCGCAATACTGATTTATTCATAGACCGGTGTGTCTTTCGTAGTCGTATATATACAGTTCGATGGAATAGCAATCACCTGCGAGGAGGGAAAAAAATGCACGCGACTAACGCTGTGTAAAGTCCCCGTTAAAAAACTATAAGCCTGTAATTTTACCTGTCACCCTGGATATCCATTATAAGCGCATATATCGACGATGATGAATATCCTCCTGCAAGTTGGATGCCCCCTGTATCGGAAATAATCGAGTCTGGCAATTATAGAAACATAATCCTAAACAGCCGTAAATATTAAACTCCGCAGAGTCAACCGCTAGAGATTCCATAGCTCATTAATAATCTCTCGCGCAGGGCTGCTGCGCAACCCTTCTCTCCGTCTCTCATTACTAAACCTCACACAAGTGCGTTCGACCAACCAGAGGGTTGACATTGTGTGCCGCGCAGCGCTGACCGGGGGTTGCTGCAGCTGAAAGGGAGTTTAAAGCGCGTAAAATCTCCGGCCCATTAATGCGTTCCGTAAGGCTGCTCAACGCGGCTCATCTATCACCTCTCGCGTGTAAAATATCCCTCTCATCCTTTCTTTCTCTTTCTCGAACGAAGTGGACGCGCTGTGCAAAGAGAAGAGTAGCCTCTCTCTTCATTTTCGAAGCGCCGCGTGGTGCGTTACTTGATTACGAGAATTCCTCCAATTATACCTCGATCGATTAACTATAGAATACTTTGCTTTTTACGCAACGATCCAATTACACTCGCGAGCGCGGGAACAATAACGATTTTCCGCCAAAAAACTCTTTGGCCAAACTAAAGAGAAGAAAAAACATCAGGCGCACAGAGAGCAAAAGTCGGAATAATGTTTTCACCGTTACAAGCCTTCCTTTCAGAAAGGCAAAATGAATGACCGTACGCGCGTATATACTCTCGCTGGCAAAAAAGAGCCAAGAACACCGGCAGCAGCAGCAGCAGCAGCAACAGCAAAAACAAGGAAAAAAAGAAGCAAAAGAGAGGGAGCAACGTGGAAAAATACATCCGTACATTCGCGGCGCGCGCGCGCGCGCTCGAGGGTGGTCGAGGTGAGAGCCAAACGAGCGAGCAAGCGAGAGAGAGAAAGAGCGAAATCCACCGCGTATAGATGAGGGGTTTCGGAGGTTAAACAAACATGTGATTACCGCTGCCTACAGCTGGCTACATTATATCTCCTACCAAGGTATAACCATCTACCTCTCGTCCTCCTTCTTCCGCTGCTGCTGCTGCTGCTGCTACTTCTCTTCCTTTTTCTCGAACGCCTTCTTCTCTCTCCTCCGTTCGCCTGCAGTGCAGATATATATACGGCGAGGATGATGGCAGGCCATAACGCTACGGCTGCGACGACGACCGGCAGAGATAGAGATCGTAATATTAAAGTCGTTTTGATTTTTTCCGATTGTATATACCGCTCTCTCTCGCGCGCGCGCACCTGTAAAATTTGCATGTAATATCAATTTCGGATTCACGCTGTATTTTTCGAGGGAAGAGCTCCCTCTCTCTCCCGTGTAACTCGAAAAAGTCTGCGGCTGACAAACTCCGAGAGGAAGCGGGAAAAAGCAAAAAGAGCGAGACGACGAGTTGCAAGAACAAGCGACGAGAATAAGAAAGCGCAAGAGAGAGAAAGAGAGGGGAAACACGAGGGAGGAAGATAGAGAGATAATAAGGAGCTCTCTGAAGCACACGGCTGCTGCTGCTGCTGCTGCTGAGGTCCCGAGAGCCAGCAGCGCGAAGTTTACCTCTTTCCGAGGCGCCCGTTAATGCTCGCCTGCCCGGCGCGCAGAGAGAGAAAGAGAGAGAGTGTATAAAAAGGCAAAAAAGATGTGCTCCGCGCGCGCGCGGTCTCGGACCACCCTCGACTGCACTTCGTGGTCTCGTTATATTCTTAAGAAACGTCGAGGGAGAGAGAGAGACGACTGCGTGTATTCCCTGCGCTTTTACCTCGTTCTCCATTATTTTCTCTCTCTCTTTTTTAATCCTTCCGTGCATGCGCTTTCTCCACCGCAGAGAGCAGCAGTCGGGACACTCGACGCGTGCATGCTTTTTTCGAGCTCGGCTCCGTTGTTTTTCCGCCGGTCGGTCTGGCTTGTGTTTTTCGGGCTTGATATGACACACAACAATGTGTATACTCGTGCCCCGGAGTAATTAATACGCGGCGGCGGCTTATTTTTTATTTTTTTTTTAATTTCATGCTTCCTACATTTTGCCGGAGCGAAAATCCTTTGACGCTCATGAAATCTTGAGCCTTCAATGCATAAACACGCGCGACGTCCCCTCCCTCCCCCTCTCTCTCCTACAATAAAAAGAAAAGAGAAATAAGGCAAGCTCGGCAGACACCCTCCGCGCGCTAATAACAATCTCACCTCCCACATCGCACGCACGCACGCACACGCGACACCCCATCATCATATCGCGTGTGTGCATTTGAGCCAGCCCACCACCCTATCGTCATCGGCGTACATGTGATGCAAAGAAAATGACCGCGGCGTCAAGGGACCACTAGTGATGCGTCTGCGGTATACGAAAAAAAAAACATCAAAGCGTGGGTGGATCTAGCGGCGAAGACGACGGCAAGCCACTAGAGAGTAATGAAGCGTATGTAGCCGGGAAAATTCGTCGTCGTCTGTCAGCTGCTGCTACACACTGCTGTATTTTTCATAGCGAAGAAGAAGGAGGAGGAGGAGAAAAAAATGAATAATTTAAGCGAGGGTAACGATATTCGCGCAATTACTTGATTGCACGATCGGCCGAGCAATAATTAACCCGAAGCGCGCAGCCGCTCGTAATTGTGGCTGATTTCATTACTGCGCTGATGCATACGTATAGTATGTGTGTGCGTATAGCTAGTCCGGCTAATTAATTTATAAGCTCGCCGACGGAAAAATTCATCCCGAAAGAGAATCGCCGATCAATTTTAACGAAGCACCAGCTCCGCTCGTCTCACGCACACTCGCAAGCTTAATAATGCACTCGTCTATAATAGTATACATACGCGAATCAGCGCACGTTATCCTCGGAGGAAGTCCTTCGCGCGTTCGCGTAGAACGTCGAGTCGCTTCATATTGAGCAAAAATGAATTTAACCAAGAGAGCTGATGGAGGAGAGGTGGGGGCCGTCTAATGGGTTAGTAGCTGCAGAGCGGCGGGACGGCTTCCTGCTTAACGCCGGACCGTCCACTCGCCACGTCCGCTCTTCTCGCTTATTCCACTACTGCCGATGCTCCTAGGGACAGCTCTCTCTCTCTCCTCTCTTTTCATTGGCTTATTTGTCTGTTTATGCTTCTACATTTTTTTTTCATTCATTCATTCTTACGCTGTACTTATTGGCCGGCGACGTTTCGTGCGTTATACTTGTATCTACAGAGAGAGAAAAAAATCTAAATCAGTCATTCCTGCTCTCCCCATCGCGAGCCTCAACCCAGAAAATTCGCGTGTTCAAATTGCATAATGGAGCGGGGTCAATTGAGCGTCGCGCGAGTGGTCTGGGGTGCCGGTACTCGGACGTAGTCCAATTTAAGCCGCGCAGCTACGCTCGCACGCTCCAATCATAATTTCTATCAGAGCCACCTCCGGGTGACGATGGCGACGACGATTCGATGGACGGCCCATTGTGCTTGGCTATATATGTAATACGTTGGGAGTAGCTTGCATACATTTTCTCTACTCTCGGCTGTAATCGAAACTCTGCGCCTACAGCGATAATCGTATTCAGATCTCTCTCTCAAATTCACTGCCATTTAATCGCTCGAATAAATCACGCACACGACGCTTGAATTTCATCGGTGCGTCTGTCTCTCTCTCTCCTCGAGCCCATATATATGCATCTATAAATTGCAGACACGCACGACGACGGCCGTCAGACACGAATTACCTACTCCTCTTCTCTGTTCCTTCCTCTCGTTTCCGCTTCTGATTTATGACAATGACCACTGCGAGGATCAATCGGCAATTGTTTAATTGCAGCTGATTATTGTGATTCCGGCTCCGTGAATTATTGCCCCAGCGATATACTTTTATAGAAAAGCATAAATAAGTCGGGGCGCAGGAAGACACACGTCGGGCGCCTGACGCAGACTTTTCGCGGCGCCCTTTGAACGCAGAAATTGAAAACACGCCGCGATCCGGCTAATTACCGAAACATAATGAGGCCCTCTTCTCCGCAGGATTTCCTCGTAAGCTGCGCCAGCAAAAATACGAGAAACTGCGCGCCGCGGACAGTGGCGCCAGTCCCGGATACATGGAATTCGCGGCGCCGGTACTTGCGCTTCTTTTATCTGCAGCTTTTTTTCTCTCTCTCTCTCGGCGCCCTTTCGAATTTCTTTCACTATATATACGTATACGCGTTTCTCTGGCAAAAAGCGTGCAATAGCCGGCCGCGAATAATAGGAAGCGACGACGCTGATAACAGCTGCACGCTAGCCGTGTATTATACTTGAGCGCGCGCGCGGTGAAACAGCGGGATTCCGGGGAATCGCGTAATTTTTGCTCTCGAGTCGAGGCAAGAAGTTGTACCGCTTGCGCGCGCGATATTATACACATTCGTACTTGGTGTGTAACTGCGTGCGGTGGTCTTTCTCCTTCTTTATTTTTCTTTCGTTCGCCTTATACTCTCGCCGCCGCCGCCGCCGACGACGACGAGGAAAATGTCAATAGCCGCGTCGGTAGGTTTGTTAAGTCAATCTCGAGTGAGAGCGAGAGGAGAGAAATAAGAGAAAGAGTGGAAGACACACGTCGGCGGCGATCCTCTCGCATGTTCGCCGAACTCTTATGATAATTACGCGCGTACTCGCGTCGCGACCGCTTGTTCCGAGTGTGTTTTCTTTCTTTTCGAGTGGCTCCTTTTTGCTCCTTTGAATAGCCGCTTTTCGAGAGCTTTTTTTCTTTATTGATAAAGCGAATTTCTTCTCGTTATATTATTATTGATGATAGATACACTAAAAAAAAGTTAGTCGGAAAGGGAGAAAGGAGAGAACGCGCGACGGGGGACACAAAAATTGTTTTATTTGCTCCCGCGCATGTGGAGGACTTCAGAGGCGCCGCCGTGCAAACTTCGCTAATGGACGCGTTCGACTCTCTCACAGCCACACACGTGTACAATATATAAGCCGTCGTCACTGCTGCTGCTGCTCCTGCCGCTGCTGCCTGTGTTTGTCGTTTGAATGTTTTAGGACCGAGTCTGTTTGACCAACTTACTTACTGTGCCTCTGAGCTGCCGCCTATTTGCGCGGCGCTTCTTCTTTTTCTCTTTCCTTTTTTTTACCTCCAGGATATCGGAGACACCTCGGGAGAGAAGGGACGGATACATCCTCCGCGATCAAACACAGCTTGACTACCGATTGATCCGTCTCTCGAATTATTTTGCATCCGTTTGTGCAACGGCTCGAGCGAGAGAGCAAGAGAATGACGAGAGAGTAATTAGAGGTCAAAAGAAAAGCGCTGCACGGTTACAATAACAAAAGGCGGCTCGGTATCTCTATTTGTGTATCTTGAGCTGAATGTAAGAGAAGACAGCGCCATAGGATAGAAAGAGGCTTTTCCAGAGTTAAAACCTTAATCCTTTTTACGAGAGAGGGCCCGCGCTCTCGTTTAAGCCTGTTTTCGGTTAATTAACGCTTCTTTCGTGTACGCGCGCCGCTCGGATGGATTAATTCCGACGGTTCTGCGGTCTCGAGTTCACGGGAGACTAGCTTTGTTTTTCCTTTGTGTCCGGTGTGTCTGCGTGATGTGTCCGAAGGGGCCAAGTGGACAGCGGCGCTATACACTCCAAATGGGTTTACACGGGACAATGGAATTTGTTTGCGATGAGGGATTTCGAGGCTGATGATGTTTTCACGCTCGAAAGGGAGGATGTTTTCGGCAACTGGGTTATGCATGATGACTCTCGAGATGCTCTCTCTCTCTCTCTCTCTCTCTGCTTACGGAATGTTTTTCGAAACAATAACGCACATAAGGAAACTTTCGCTAAAAACCGAGCTTCCTGCAGCGGAGCGTGACTATCGCTCGCTCTTTTTTACACTTCTCTTCGCGCATTAACTCTTCTCGCCCGCCGCGATAAGCTGCACTCTCTGTCTCTCAATGTCAATCACAGTCTCCTTCCCTCATCGTCTCTCGAGCCGTAAAATACCGAGCGCGCGATAAGGCTCCACGCGCCTCGGAAGCGCCTGCAGTGAAGCGCGAAGCCCGTCACACGTGTTATTACATTTCGGCCTCCAGACGATAACCTCTGACGCGCGACGTAGTTCCGAGTAATAAATTGATTAGCCCTCTCAAGAGCGACGAATTTCATGCGCTAACGCGAAAGCTCTCGCGCTTTTCCACGACAGACTGTTTGTCTGTGTGTGCGCTATCTCGGACGCTTGTCGCCCACACGGCCTCGTTCACGAACCTAATCTCTCTCTCTCTGTGCGTCGTATCGACGGAGTAATTTACGACGAGCTTATCGCTCCGCTGTGCGTGGCTTTCTCGAGATTGACTGTCTTCTCGAACTTTCTTCTTTCGAAGGAGGAAAAAGCGCTGGCTCAAGTCGTCCTTTTTCCCCGGCGAGAAGACGCACACAATGCCAGTTTAGGAGCTTGCCCTTTTTTACTTTATTCCGTGGGTCCACAGCGAGCACCGCAAATTACAGGGTCGTACTACGTCGTCCGGAAGCCGGCGGCGAGCTTTTGGCAGCTCGGCTCGGCGTCGCGCATTCGTAATGAGTCGGATAAATCGGACCGCTTGATTTTCAATCAGCACCATTGTCGCGCGATTTTTCCGTATTCCGCACGCGTGCCCTGCTGCTACTTTTTTCATGCGACAATGCCGATTCGGCGTGTACTTATACACTATAATAAAGTTTATATATGATGAGAGAGTCTGAATTGTTCTCCCGCCCTTATATGTACGTCAGCAGACGCGAATAAAATTTCCCATTTTCAGTCTCAATTTCCAGTCGAGCATTCTCCGCGGTTATATTCCGCCAAGCAAGCGAAAAGCGAGTGGGCCACTCGAGGAAATATGTATACAAAAGTGTCTTCCCGTCGCGCGCGCACGAGCCAGAACACATTCAGCGCGAATTTCGCCGTATCAATTTCACACTTGCCGTGTGTATATACCTATATAGCGTACACACACCCACGCGAGCGCTTTCCACCCTCAAAGGAGTCTTCGGATCCTTTGAGAGGGCGCGAGAGGAAGCCTCTTTTCTCCCCGTGCGTCTTATTTATGCGGCTATGGCTTTGCTCTCTCTTCGTCTGATTTTTCGTTCAACGCGAGGTAATCGCTTTTCTGCTCTTTCGCCCTCTAATTCGCTGTGAACGCGCGTTTTCGGACGGTGTGCGATGACTACACTTGACGGATGTGAAAGAAGGTGTTATACGAGAGAAGCTTTTTGAAATATATATACTGAAGGTAAAGCTCGTTTTTCCCAAGAGCCTATATATGGGTATATAAAAAAATCGTATCTCTTTCCCTCGGTGTTTACTACGGCGGCATTTAAATATTTGTCTAGCTGAAAAGTACACTTCCCTGGTGCGGTAGGGGGTGGAAAACTAGATTCTAAAAATACAAAAAACCCATTTTCGTCCAGCGTAACTCGAATCCTCGCCGCACCAGCGTGTAGTCGCTATATCAACATCCAAGCCCAACCCTTTTCCCTCCTCCAGCCGCTCGTCTCGCCTAATTCGATTAGACCGTCACTTTTCCACGTCCGCCATCACACCCGCGCACGTATATAGCAGACGGCCGATTCATCCTCGTCTATGCGCGATCACGTCCAGAGTCTCTCCGTCACGCGCGCGCCTGTGCGTGTGTACGAGGGAAAAAAAATTCAGCCCTTCTGCCGGTCGATGAAGCTCGCACGCACACGCGTATAGGTGCGCTAAAAGTTTCCCTCCTTGGCCGCTTCCTGCTGAGGTGGCGCCACATTTGGTATACCCCCCGCGAGGTGAACGCCTTGCCGCGCGCGGGTGTGTCCGTAGGCATAGTTTGCCCCTGTGTATTTTTAGCTGCATCAAGAATGCATAGCTCAAACCAAGTGCGCTCGTTTCTTATTCCCTTATTGTACAGGCGTCGATTATCGATAGCTTCGACTCTTCCCTCTTGGCGATCAAAGTCTCTCGATTTCAAATTAGCGGCTTTTTCCTCTCTCTCTCTCTCTCTCGTGATCCCTCTCGGTTTATAATGGGTGCGAGATTTCGCTCTCTCGCCAGTCGTTTGTCGGGATTGTTTGCGTTTGGCTCTTGTAATCGCGAGCTCGCTCGAGGTTTAATCGATCGTGGAGGAGGAGGAGGAGGTTTGTTTGTGAGCCGCGCGCGGAATCGGTAATTGAAGTGCCAATGCTCTGCTCTCTCCGAGGGATAATAATTCGTTTGACGAAGTGCAAGATTGCATTGGTTTTCGATGTAAAGCGCCGTTTGTCGCTCTCTGGTGTTCGTTTTTAATACACGTATAGTATGGATCGATCGTCAAACGCAGTTTTAAAGTTCAATTATCTTTGGATAATATTCGCGAACAAACGGCTGATTTCAACGAATCCAGTTCTGGTTTCTCGATCGCCGGTGTGCTCAATATATGCGAAGGCCGAAGCAGGGGAGAACAAACAAATTGCCAGAGCGCGAAGGCGCCGACGCTGCCAAAGCCGAAGCTCGTTAAAACGAGAGCCGAGTCGCGCCCTTTATCCGACTCGGGCGTGTCCGTCGGCGACTCGACTCACGGTGTATGTATTATATACCTTCGCACACACACATAGGTATGTATAGCTTACGTAGGTAGAGATGCACGTAAGATGGACGCCGGCGCCTCTCTCTTTCTCCACGGCCTCTCTTCTGGCGAATCGAGCGAGAAAGAGAGAGAGAGAGAGAGAAGACAGAGAGAAAGAGTCGATCGGAGCTCTCGTGATTCCAAGTAGGTGGGCCCCAGGTAGCCCGGACAGATAACACCCCGAGATTACCCCGGACAGAGTCATTAGCCGCGTCGGCTTCTGTGTGCTCTCGAGCTCTTCTTTTTCCTCAGCGCGCGACCGGACTACTTATCTCCGCTGCTGCTGCTGCTACTGCTACCGCGACGAGCTCGAGTCGATTCTTCTCGCTCAGAGTGTACCTATTCGATGGATTTTCTCAATGCTTTTCTCAAAGGGTATGCCGTACTAATTGCCGCGATTAGGGAGTTATGCTTATGGGAAAATTATTTAACGAGCTGGTCGACGAGGATCGATCAGAATTATAGAAAAAAGGATCATCACCCAATTCTCATAAACGCAGTCACGCTCTTCGTATATAGAAATAGCGCGCGTATATAAACGGAAGAGAGAGAGAGAGAGGGAATCTCGCTGATGCTGCAGGTATTTAGCTTTGATAGGCTAATGCCGAACGCTAGATTAGCGCTATCTGCCGGGCGAGCGCTAATTATTTCCCTTTGTGACCGTTGCCGCCGCCACAGATCCGAGCGTAATGGCTCGGATATTTTATTTATTGGCCGCGCGCCGAGGGCGTTCGCATTTCTCTCTCTCTGATCTTGCCGACGATTCGCACTCGACTCGATGCGCTTTTATATGTATATGCGCGCCGAGTGAGTGAGTTTCGGCTCGTCCTCGTGCGCTTATTGCTTTCCGCAAGGATCTCTTGATTCAGCTTCCTTTTACGACGAGCCTCGATCCTTCGTATATATTTATTTATTTATTCGCCGCGCGAGGAAATATATTAGCAGTTACGTCGCTCTTCGAGATTCGAGACCTGTAAGCTGACGGTGTGTAACTTTGTTGCGAAAGAATAATCCAGCGCTATTATTGTAATATCTATAGCTGCACAGCTGACGATCGAATTACACCGAATAAAAAATGCAAGCTGTTTTCTATTTATGTTTCCCCACACACAAACAAGCCAGTTAATAAATACTCGATGAGCTAAAAATTACCGTGTATATATATATTTTTTTTTTCTTGCGAACGCGACGAATAAAAGCGCGGTAAATTCCATTCTATAAAATATCTAGCGCAGTGACACGTAACGCCAACAAAGAAATTTCACCGCGCGCTACTCGAAAACTACGCATTCCCATGCGCGCCAGCACATAAACGCGCGTATATACCGTTTACAAAGCCACCTCCACCTCCTCCTCCTCCGCAGCAGCAGAGCAGGGGCTTAACGACGCTTTAAAAGAGCGTTACGCCGCGAAAAGTCGGTGCGCTGCAGCTACCGGCGATTAACGGCGCGTTCTCTCAAAGGCGGCCTATGCGCACTCGGCCAATGGCTGCTGCTTTTGTATTAAACGCCGCGTTTATCGGTGAAAAACCGTCGAGGCTCTTTTTTTTCCTTTAATAAACTGCGCGCCGCTGCTGCTGCTGAGTATATATCTATATTCCGAGAGGTATTCACGAGCTCGTAAAGCGCGTTTGTATGTATAATATGGTTACGAGCTTTGCCGAAAGAATTCCGATGATGGCAATTACTTGCGATCTTCAACTATTATAGAACGAAATCATCTCGCGTGGCAGCTCGCATTACTATACTTGTATGCTCGCTCCTCGAACTTTCGATGCCGGGAGCGAGAAAAGGCCGCGAGTAGCCTCCCCTATCGATCACTCGCGCGGCCTCGATGGTCGTTGAATAAATTATGCCGCGACGACGCCGCTCAGAGGTAAAATCCTTATTGGCGGACGCGCCGCAGCAGGAGCCGGAAATGACTGCAATTCGCGCCCTCCGGAATTTTTTCCTCTCGGAAAATTTGCATACCTACAGGGGCTGTCTATTTTCGAGAATATAATAAGGAGAACGAAGCAATTTTCTCGTGCTAGGATCTAGTTTCTTTTGATTCTGGGATGAGTTACACAACATCGTGGAATCGAAATGTAGCTATACGACGCAAGCATAAAACAGTCTGTCCCAATGTAGGCTCCGTTTCTTGTTACAGACGATACTGAACTCGATGCACAAGTACCAGCCGAGGTTTCATCTCGTTCGAGCCAACGACATCCTGAAGCTTCCCTATTCCACCTTCAGGAGTTACGTATTCAAGGAGACCGAATTCATTGCAGTCACGGCGTACCAAAACGAAAAGGTGAGTCTTATTTGCGTAACTACACTATACATAATAACTGTGAGCATATGGTTTCGCGCGGAGATCTCTCGCATCAGCGTGTTATAGCTTTCGCGGAAACGCCGACTTCTCGGTATACGCGCGTACGTTATATTTCTGGGCTCCGCGCGTTTAGTGCCTGATGCATCGCGCTTATATTATATCGTAAAGGCGCGGCTTTGTTCGGTTTTTCAGAAGGTTCCTCGCATTATACATAGAGATTCTCGATTTTGAGAGCGCGTTTGCGCCTGGATAACAAAGTCGCTTTGTCTCGCTCGAAAAGTCAATGGAAAAGCTTATCCATCATCGTCACCAAAAAGCTCGCTATCTCAACGATTCGATGATTAACCGCTCGCGATAAGCTCCCTTTCATCTCGGCGGCGACAAGTCTCGCTTGCCCCTATATATACTCGAGTGTATCGCAGTCGGCACTCCATTTAGATAATATATAATATATCCCTAGAACAAGGCCGCGCTCTGTGCAGTCCGGCGTTTTAGCCGCGGAAAAATGCCGCGAGTGAGAGAGAGAGAATGCGGGATTCAAAGGCTTGAATGGACGAGTGAATGGGAAGCTATGTGCGCGCATATAAGTGAATGAGCTCGCGGCGACGATTTACCGAGAGGATGCGTATACGGAGAGGGAAAAATTGAAAGTTTATCGGGGGGAATATATATGTATGGCGACCTTGAGTCGCCGCGAAGGCACAGGAAGAAAGAGAGCCGAGTGAATGGAGCTTTGTCGGATTCGCAGCGCGCCAGAGTGGCCGTCTTGTCTTTCGCCGACGTTATAAGACTACGCGAGAGGGTATGCGTGCGCGCGTGTGTGTGTGTGTACGTGTGCGAAGGGGGAGCTGATCGTTAATCGCGAGCGGGTTTGCGCGCTTGCGCTTCGATTATCATTTGTCGAGAGATATATGCTGGAAACGACGCTGCCGCCTGCGTAGTCGCGTATAGCACTACTTGAAATAACGATGATTTTTCTTTGCTTCTTTGCAGATAACGCAGCTGAAGATCGACAACAATCCGTTCGCGAAAGGATTCCGGGATACGGGTGCGGGCAAGCGGGAGAAGAAGTAAGTATTGTTTTTAAAACTTTGGCACACGTCCCCGATCTTCGTGTATAGCGTTGCACGTATATATAGACGAAGCAAAAAGCGCAAACCAGTTGAAATTGTCAGCGCCAACTAAAAAGAGGAACGAGCCCGACGACATATGTCACGCCGTAAATCGCGTACACACATCATCATCATCCTTTCTCTCTCTCTCTCCCGCTATCCATCTCCCTTCGCCCTCGGCATCGCAAAACCCGAGCTAGAAGCTGCCCCAGAGCTGATATATACATACATAGCTGGCTCATTTGCACCCCCATCAGGGGGCAGAGGTGGCAGCGGAGCTCCCGGCTCATTTGTATTCAATATTGCGAGTTTACGAGCTTATGCGCCCGCGCCACCGCAAAGAGATACAGTCGCCCTTGGAATGAGCGCCAATGGGCTGCTGCTGCTGAGCCCCATCATTTCAATTTCATTGGGGTGGTAATGGGATAGGGGTAGAGCTATAGCGAGAACTCGAGTGGATTTTGATGACGTTACGTTACGTATGCATGGAATATAAGCAGTGCTGTGTACGGCCTGCACTTCCGGGAGTTTGCCCGCTGATGATGGACAGAGCGCGCGGTACGGCGTATATATATTTAATATAAATGATGTAAGGAGAGGGGGAGGCTATTATAATTTCTGGCAGTTGCGGCCGAGCATACGCGGCTATTTCGGGATTTTGAGGTTAGCCCGACTATTCGCGGAAGAGACGACTCCGAGAGCGAGTTTAATAGTTTTGATGGGTTACTCCGCGCAACTCTCGTTTCTATACTCATTCATCACGACGTGTCCGTCACGTTCAAGTTATTAAGACGAAGCTGGAACATGTTGCACGGAAACTAAGTATATAATATGATGCAGAGAAAGAAAACAACAATATCAAAGCTGCAGTCGTCCTGGCGCTTGTCCTGTCGGGTCTTCCTTCTCTCTCTCTCGTTCTCGTCCTTCGCAAAAAGTGCGCGCCGCCAAGAGAAGAAATCCAATATGGCGCGCAAGCAGTATTTCACGCATCGTTTGACCGCCCGCGAGCAAGCGAGAGTCACTCTTGATGGACCCACTCGTTTCTCTCTCCACAGCTTCTTCTATTTCTCGCTGCTCTTTTTCTTCCCAAGCTTGACGATGATCCGAACTGTCGTTTGATTCTCCGGAGGGATCAGCCCGATACCTGTCTGTCTGTCTATTTCAGCTAATTAAGTCCTGACTCTTTCCGTTCCACAATTTTTGTGCGCATACGCTGGAATTTCAGTATGATCGAAAATTTGTTTATCACCTATACGCCAATTTAATACTGCCTCCTCGCTCACAGCGCGTTTTTCGAGCTCGCGATGATTACAGAGCCCGAGACTGGCCGCCGGAACAAGGGCGTCGTGGAAAAGTCCCCCGTCGTAAAGTCTTGGCGGCGTACTCTCGAATTTGCGATTCCGGGGGTGTGTATACGTCTTATCATCCGGAGCGAGTGAGGCGACGCCGGAAAGTACAAGGGAGACAGCGACGCCGAGCGAAAACTGCGCGGATGGCTTGTGATTTTAATTCCGCCGCCCCTCGTGATTACTAAGCCGCTTCTGCGGTGTGAAACCCCGCGCTCTTTGATGATTAATCCACGCGCACGCGAAATTTCCAACTTTCTTCAATTGAAAATTTATCTCCTCGATTTTTCGAGTGTGTATTTATTATAGTACGCAGAAAAACGGGGAGTAGTTTCGTGAAAATATGCAGCGAAAGCACGTAATACGTATATATAGAACAAGGCCGAAATGCAAGAACAAGACACGCGCTGCTCTGCGGCGGCGAGCTGAGGGAGTTAATCGAGAAAATATGCAAAGCAGCGACGCATCGCTGCTGCGGCTCCTAATTAGAATAAGGGTTAGTTTTGGCTTATGGTTTCGGTTAAGGGTGGTTGCCTCGCTTTCTCCCTCTCTTACACGTATACCGAAGATAGAGCGAGATAGAGAAGCTTGTACAGGCTACGTTGTATACAGTTATATAGAGGCATATATAAAGGGCTTGGAACAGGGCCAATCATCGGATTAGCATAGCGATGCTCCTCGGGGGCGGCGCCTGCACCACACTAACGTTCACAACACAGGCCACTTGCTCTGGGCATTGAATGTTATTTCCAGACACAGCCGGGCTATATACTACTACGTTTCTTTGTGCGTATGTGTGTAATAAACACTGACGCGGATTATTTATTATATAACAGAGATTTCAGATTCGCTTTATACCGACAATACGAGACGAGCGGTATAAAGTTTTTATTGCACAGCAGTAGCAAGACCTACTTATCGCAGCCGCGAGAATCCCATGGAGTTTCGGTGCTGCGCACTATCGATTGACTGACGCGCGCACACATCATCGCGTCGCTGCACTCCCATGTTTTCGATGCGCTGCATCCTCTCACACATACACACACGACGCGCGGCTTTGCATCATGTATACGCACATCGGCGGAAGCGCCGTCGAGTTTGAGCATGTATTGGTGCACTGATCGTATTACACGGCATTAGGGAGCGCTAAGTCGCCGCGTCGCGAAACAGAGACGGAGACTATACGGACTTACACGAGACTTATAGACACGACGAGCGCAGAGCCCGACTGATGATGCACACTCGTTTAACTTTGTCGTCGCCGAAAATCGAGTGTATAGAATTATCGCTTCATTGATTATGTATTATTTTTACTTTTGCGATGGGCGGAAGTCGCGCGGCCGGTCGATATGTGGATACATCGATCCGCAAAACTTTGTGGTTTTTGCTTTCGCAGTCGGCCACTGAAGCGAGTGAAGTTTCTGACGCCCCGGTGCCGCTGACCCGTGTTGTGTAAACCGCGATCGCCTTGTTTATTTATACTCTGCGCTTTTCATTATCGAACAGAATTGTTGGGCTTGCCAAGGAAAAATGCGCGTTAAACTTTGCGGTGGGGATCGTTGCTTCTTGTATTAATATGCTGTGTTTGCGTACTTTTTTCTCGATTTTTGTATCGTGACGAGTTTTCGTTTTCAAATGTTTCCATATTAGGTACACGATAAAAAAAACTACTGAATCTTGTAAAAAGAACAGGTCGAACGGATAACTCGGCGCGAGGTGCGAATCTCGATGTCGACGCGTCGTGTAATTCCCGCGAACAAATTCGTGCGACGTTTTGTACAGAGACTCGGAAATGTCTCTTTCGCTCTATCCGTCGATCGTTCGACTCGCTCTACTGTTGTCTTGAGAGGATTCAGCGGGAAAATTGGATTTCAAGTACGTTACCGGCAATTGGTAACGCAAAGTATGTCTCTCGTGTCTTTACATATCTTGTATGGGTGCCGTACTGCTCGGCGACGACGGACAGAGCAGAAAAGAGAGAGAGAGGAAGAGAGATAGAAAGCCCGGGCTTCTGCACGATCGCCGCTGTCGACCTACTCGCGCGCTCTATAATATAGGCTGCTATGCCACGCATCGACTATTTGCATGCGGTTCCGCTCCTTTCTATATCTATACCTATACGTCCCTTTTTTACGCGTCGACTTGCTGTAGCTACTGATAAGCTCGTTCGAATAAACAAAAGTTTTGTAAAAATTTAACGACCGGCCGTACTCTGCGAAGAACAATTCCTTCAAACAAATATACGCCTCAAAACTCTTCTCGTAAATCGCGAAGCGCAGCCCCACAACTCTGCGAACCGACGACGGGGCATAAACCAGCCAAAGCCGAAGATAAAGCAGGCCAACATTTATCACCAGCGCGTAAAACCGCACCGCGCAGCGCACGACGTCCTCCGCCGCCGCCGCTGCTGCTGCTGCAGCACACGATCAGACGAGTCAGCTGCAGACACTGCACTGCGCGTAGGTGGCGCGGACTCGGACCTCTGGTGGGGGGCACAGAGAGGGGGCGTCCGTATACCTTATGAATCCATATACGTGTATGCGTATGTATAGGCTTGCGCGCCTGCGTGGCGGGAAAAGTTCCTGCTGCACTCGAGTATGCGGGTATTACAGCGGTACAGCCTAGGCGAGAAAGAGACAGAAAAGTCGCGGGAAAGGCGCCGAAGGCGCAATTAAGATAATGACTTTTAGTGCCTCGCTACTGCGATACGCGGCCTAGAGTGGATGTGAGCTACAGCAGCGACTTAATAGCGACTCAGAGGGTTAGAATATGCTGAGAGAGCAGTTACTGGAGAGATATGGATAGGAGTATCGGTGCTTTTTTGTTGCGCGACTGGTTTGCCTTTTTGTCCCCCCGAAAATCGAAGATGAAAAGACGAGCGTGGCAGCTACTAACCATTCTCTATTTGTTCCAGCAGACAGGCTCTTCTGACGGTGTCGGGCGGTGGCTCGCGACTGAGCAGTAGCGGCCTCGGCGGACCAGGATCTCCGGACAAGCGGCGCTCCTCCAACTCGGGCAACGACTACCTCGACGACGACGACAAGCTGCTCGACGTCGTGGGGCCCGACACGCCGCACCCGGCCCACCACAGATCTCGTTCGCACGAGCGCGACGACCGGAGCGGCATGAGCGACCGGGGCGACGGTTCCGAGTCCTCCGGCTCCGAGAGCGGCGGCACAGGCGGCGGCCTCGCGGCCCATCACGCCGCCGGCGACGGGCCCAGACCCGACGTCTCCGTGGGCCCGCCCCTGCACCCGCCCCTCCTGCCCTACCTGTACCCACCGGTCCCCGGACTCTACCCGGGACACGGCCACCTCATACCCCCGAATCCGCTGGGCCTGCACGCCGGCGTCACTCCGGGCATGCTGTTCAACGCGCAGCTGGCCCTGGCCGCCTCGCAGCACCCGGCCCTCTTCGCCCACTACCCTCACCCGCTGGCGAGTCCCCTGCACCAGCTCAAGGGCCATCGGTTCGCGCCCTACACGCTGCCCTCGCACGCGCCCTCCCACGGCTCGGCCTTCGAGACGGTGACGCCCGGCAGCCGGGGCACTCTGAGTCCCAGGTCGCCCCCGCCCAGGCCGCCCACGGGCTCGCCGACCCCCGCGGCCGCGGCCGGCTCCGCCACGGGCGAGCTCAAGTCCATAGAGAACATGGTCAACGGCCTGCAGGAGAAGAGGTCCCGAACCAGTCCCAGCTTGGGCGGCCATCGGCCCGAGGCCGAGGCGGGCGGCGGGAGCCCGTGACAGGAGAATCACCAGCGCTATCGACTCGTCGGCACCAGTCGCGACGGGCCCGCCGCCGGCTACTCCCACAACAGCCACCACCACCACCACCAGCACCACGGCCATCACCACCGCTACCAGAACAACAACGACGAGGCCAGTGGCGGCAGCGACGACGACGACGACGATCTGCCGACGACGGAGACGAGGATCGTTGTCGACGTGGACTTACTCGAGGAGGAGGAAGGCTCCGCGGCCAGGCCGACGAGCCCTGGCGGTGGCAGTGGCGGCAGCAGGAGGCTGCTCACGGAACTGGCTCCGGTGACGCGCAAGACCGGCGACGGCGCAGGCAACTCTCGCTCGCTGGACGAGGAGAGGGGAGAGACGCAGCCCGACTCGACGTCGTCCTCGTAGCCGAGGGCCCGCCGTTTCTCGAGTCGCGAGGCTCCCGTGCACGCTTGAACGAGGACCCGACGTTACGTTTGACGAGCGGGCCGTCAGAGAGAAGAGTTATTAATTATTATATATACAAAGTGCAATTGGACGGACGCTTGGAGGAGGATCAAGAGCTGCGGCGAGATGCCCACAGCCGGGCAGCGAATGCGTGATGTATATAGAGTGACGAGAGCACAATTTTAATGGTGTATTTAAAGGACGTTGAAGTGTGCATGATGAACTCGGTCGCGATTCCGCGAGCTGTGCGCAAGGAAGCTGCGGATCAGTGCTGGAGGTCGTTTTCTTTAATTTTCGCCTTCCCGTGGGTTATGCCGATTATTTTCGCGTCTACAAGTTGCAGACGGAAGACAGAGGCTGTCTGATGAGGTTTTGTTATGGAAATATTTTATGTTGTTGCGAGTTCCAATAATTGTTTGTACATGATGTAAAAGTTTAATAATTACCGATGTTCCGATTCCCCATGGTTCTTAGTGATTGAGTTATCCGAGATGCAGATAATATACCGATATTTTACAAATTTTACTTATTTTTTCATTTCGAAAGATGTTAAAACTTGCAGTTTGTCAGACGCCATTTTGTTTTCTAGAATGCATGACAAAATGGCGGATGCAACCAGTTGCGAACCGTAGTCTTCATTAAGTAAACAGTGCGATCGGATAGTTCATCTATATCTGTGTAAAGTAGCTTAAGGGTATGCACATAGTAACTAAACTATCAAAGCCAGCACTCACCGCAGTTTCTCTGTCTTAGCGTTAAATGCCTGCAACAAAAGCATGTGGTTGTGCATGATTAAGCTAAAAAACGAAAAGTGACGAGAGAATCTGAATATCCTTAAAGCATCTTCCGCGGTTGCCTCGAAAAATTGCGATCCACGGACACAAGTATATCCACGTACACACACGGTACACGTGCTATGTACGGTTCTTAACTCATTCGGAAAGCAATGTAAACTCGAAGCTTCGACCGTGAGAATTTCGAGTCTATTGTGGGATTTTAGAAAGTCAGGCACATCGAACGAAGATGTTGCTCTGCAGTTCGAATCATGTCCGAGCGAGTTACGAAACACCTCAAAAATACAAAACGTTTTACCTGCGCGATTGCATAGATTGTAAGAAAAAAAAACTATTACGGTAAACGATAATTGCAATATAAACGCATCTCTACTATTTGCAGTCCCTGTACATATGTACCCTAGTGATATTATATTATATCTGAATATAAATAAATGATGAGAAAAGTAAATGCCAGCAACTATCCTCCGTATGAATTTAATGGATTTATGCTACTGTCGAGTATCAATTTATTAATAGCGTCGTATAAATAAAAAAAAAGAAAAGAAAAGGTAATATAACGAGAAAGCGAAAGATCGATACGCCTGTGCAAAATCGTCGTTAATGCGCACGCGTTTTATATCTTTCCTTCGCTTCTTTCGTCGCTAAATTATTGCACCTCGTGAGAATATGCGCGTGCGACAAAGAAAGACGATGGACGATCTGAAAAAAAAAATTCGCCGCGTCGCAGACGTATTGCGAGAATCTTTTAATAATAAATAGAAAAGCAAAAAAGAGTAATAAAAAGTATGAGTTAAAAAATATTTCGGGGGGAACGATGTTTGTGATCCGATTATCTTATTAGTAGTTAGGAAGAAAAATATCTTCGGAGAGTGAGTGAAGCGGATCGAATGGACTTGTATAAAACGTAGAAATTGATGTAGATAATTTTACGAGCGGAAGAGAATAAACAAAATAATAAACGAGCGCTAGCGTGTATGTGTGTGTGGTACGTCGAGAGCGAGTGAAAAATCGAGGTTTCTATATAATATATGAGTCACGATTGAGCGAAAACAAATAAATTTTCATCGCAATCGGATTTCGCTGGAGTAATTCAGTCTTTTATTCGTCAACGTGAAGCCGGAAGCGTGTCATAACGCCTAATCGAATTATCGATAAACAGCCGATTTAATGGTTAAAAAAGTCAATCCCATTGGACCATCATCCGTTTAAGCTCCATTGATGTGATGTTGATAATCGATTATGTGTTATCGCGCAGCTTCGGACAAATACAATCCAAACGATGTGAAGTATAAAAGAGAAAATAGAGAAAGAAATGATAACATAAAAGAGTCTATATCGTTTGTATAACGCGCCGTTTCTTAAAATAATTCTCGTTTTATCTCTTTAGCAATTCGTAGAAAGAGCGTCTTCATCTTCAAGCGAGAGCGAAACGCATGTCTGAAAAAAATAATAAAAATAAATGCCTGAGAACCGAGCGAGACAGAAAAACCATGTAGTGAACTAGGCTAGTCCGATAGCTGCACCTGTATAATACACGTGTATAATAATTATATAAATTATAAGAAGGGAGCGGAAGAAGTGACGAGAGAAGGAATAAAGATATTAACCCTACAATGCTGTACTTGGGTTCTGTAAATTTTTCCTATCCTATTCCTTTCCTTATTCACTTTTCAAAAAGTAACAAAACTTATGATTTTTTTTGTCGACGCGCTTGGGCAATATAAATTGCACAAGACTATAGTGTAAAATATATGTTTTATTCGTCAATATGATTGGTTAGACTAAAGCATCACGCAATTATATTATTATTATAGTGATACTTGTATTTGTTACAAATTTGTATAATTGAAAAAGCTATATTTGTTACTTGTTATAATTTGTTTAAAATTATAGTTAAACTATAGTGTATTCTTTTGATGAACAGTAAAACATTTACATATGTGTAAATTTTCAGTTTACTCGAATTAACGTCTTTCATCTGTAAGGAACATTTGTATTTTTATGATTATTTGGTAAAAAACTTTTAAAAAATTGTGTTGCAAACTGAACAAATTGTTTGATATTGACTGAACCCCTGTATCGTATCAGATGCATACTTATACAGAAGATTAGGCATTGCAGGGTTAAAAACCTTCAAAACGTATCTTCGATTATTTTAAAGAAGTAAAGAAGAAGAGATTATTCGTACTGCGGACTTTCTTCTTGACTGTGTAAATTCGCTTTAACTTACAAAATAATGAGTGCGAAGCCCGAGTCTCGTCGATCTTTGAATGAAGAAAGAAAAGTGTGGGTGCAGCATGTCGAATGCTTCTCGAAATCATAGGTGTCTCTCAGAAAATTGTATTTAATTTTGTCAATTGCAATTTTAATCTTAGCTAAAACAACCGAAAGTATTTAATTCTCTTTCTTATGTTTGATTTGAGAGGGAGAGCCGCGAGATTCGAGATTGCAACTAGCAATGTGTATTAACTATCGTTTACGGTCAAACACGCTTAAAATCTCATCACTGTATTCGAATTGATAAAAAATAATCAAAAAATTGAAAAAAAAATCACAAAAATACGTGTGTTAAGGTGATACATGATGGTACCAGTTTGTTCAAACTTTTACATTGTATTTGACCGTCATCGAAATGTCTTCGTGAGATCGTCATAAGTTTGAAAATCTCACTCGATACATGATTACTGCATATTGTATAAAAAGCGCATGACGAGCCCAGGCGAATCAAAAACCAAGCAATAATAATAACGAACAAGGCTCCGATCGCTCGCACGTTTCCACCCATTTTTCCCTGAAAAGTTCCCCCTTTTAAAAACAAAAATCGTATTCCTATCGCTTGTATTGTATATTGTACACTTTTAGTCTCCGACCCTCCGAAAGATCAACACGATTAAAAATTATATATTAATTTAAAAATAAACAAACCTGTCTTCTATTTATTTACTACCAAACCTCCTAGAATTTGACGTAGAATTTTTTTGAAATTATTTTTTTTTACATTTATAACGAATGCAAATATCCAGAATTCTCGTTCATTTTCCTGAAAAAGTGCCTGGATACCTTAACGCAATTTAAACCCTTTTAATTTTTAACAAGATGTTTGGAAAATTTTTATTATTTATATTAAATTTGATTATGTATACTTCCGATTTTGTTCTTACGATTTTTTATATAAATTTTTTTATGGACTTCAACAAAAGGTGGTTCTCTTTTACACTATTCACCTTCAATTATGCATCGACAGTATGCAAGGTAAGTATTTTCTAAATTTAAGTTAATTTTATTTTATATACAAGAATTAACAAATTGAAATTCATTTTGTTATTATAAATACTGGCACTTGAACATGAAGAATTTATTACCCGCACACGGAGAAGAAAATCCTCCGGAATCAGTCGTAGTAACAGCAATCCATATAGATAGCCATAAACATATTAGTTTTGGAATTAGACTGGCCTTTCCCCCTCCGCTTGAACTTCCCGGCTTTCTGGCTAGCGACGATAGGTGGCGCATACGAACTTTTCTATTTCCGTCATCACAATCAGCACGCAGAGTGTATATATTATGGAGGTTAGAGTACTCTAACCTCCATAGTATATATATAAGCGGTGTGCCACCTATGCCAAAACTGCCTTGTTGGCCTCGCCATTTGCTTTATTAAATTGAATCATTTATATTCCCTGGTAGAAAATAAGCCAACCAATATGGTTTACGTTTTTGCATTGACCAACGGTTCATCAACGCCGTTGGTTAATAAAATATAACAGACGCAAGACTCCTACAAGCCTGCGTCTGCAGCTGACGCGGCGCATGCGCGATACACTTCAGTTGTGTTTACACGAGTTCACAGCTATACAGAATTT